>WSUI01000048.1:25884-39013 GCA_019633595.1 Tulasnella sp. UAMH 9824
GCATGGACTCAAGGTAAGAGTGAAAGACACCACCAAGCAGAGTAGTACGCTGAATATCTTGAACTTTTTGTATAGTTCGGTTGACATCCGGCTCTGAGGATTGGCTGTCAGGCCGGTTCTTCGATTCCACCTGGGGCCTCGACGAGGTTGCCAAGCAGAAGGAAGCTATCTTGGAGGAGGATGCGCTGAAGATCAGGCTTGCTTTACCTCGCTCTGCATAAATTTTCAAGTTCCTTGTATCGTGGTAATTTCAACGTGATAATGGGATTGTAATGATCTTGCACCAGCGCTCGCACGAACTTCGGGCTGCGGAAGCCCCGCTTCATCATGAGCATCATGTTGCGCGTCGATCGTCGATGTCGATCTCTAGGCGACAGGGAGCATCATAATTGGGGCGGTCCGCTAGTCCGTAGAACGGCGATCGCTGCCGGCCGCAGCATTCTATTCCCATCGCGATCCAAATTAGACCTGACGTCAACATCTGGTCTGCCAGTCAGCAACACGAGTACCGCCTATGTTCTGCGATGAACTCTACTGCGGGCAAGTATCGTACCAAACGTCATCAAACTGGGGCGCTGTAGGAGTATAAATATCTTGCCACCAGCCATTGTCCAAGTTCTTTACACCATAACCCCTCCCTCATCGTGACATCTTTGTATTTCTAAGCTCTTGCCTTGCTCAATCCTCAAACAATGGCAGTGACCGGAAAAGAAATTTTGCTTATCATCATCAACGTCCTCTTCCCGCCTCTGGCCGTCTTCATGATAACCGGCTGCTCGGCAGACTTGTGTATTAATATACTCCTGGTGAGTAAATTTAGAACCCTGCATGCAATCAGACTTCCTCGGTTACTGACATTCTTCACAGACAATGTAAGCCATATCGTTCATCCCGAATAGACGTGAACAGATCAACTGACAAACCCGACGGGGACGAAACGCAGTCTCGGTTACATTCCAGTAAGCCTCCTTCACTGCCTGACTCTCTCATCACTACTGAATGATAAAACTTGTAGGGACATATTCATGGCTTCTGGCTCATTTACAAGAAACACAAAGCTGAGAAGCTCTATGGTCCTGGAGGCTGGGTTTGTACGTGCTCTTTATTCAAATCTTGTAAATGATGTACAGCGTGACTGAATCTTTGCCGTCTGCACAGATGAAGGGAATGGCCGCTTCGCGCCAATCAATAAGCCTGCTGTGGTCGGAGGTGGCTACGGAACCATGTGAGCTGAAGGAGCCTGCCACCATCAGATCAAGTTGTAGAATATACCAACGAACAACGCATGCCAATTAATTCACTCTAATATACTCTTGTTTCGGCCGTTTCTTACCTGCGCTGTCGAGTGCTCAATCAGTATCGACTTCCTCCCTAAGGAAGAGACCGTTCGGTATGGGATCTTTCGAGTACTCAGAAACAAGCCAAATGTAACAACAGTATTAATGTGCAACGCGATGGAACGAATACAGAGTAAATGATACACGCGCCCTTTAACGTTCAATGCAGATGAAAGCAATGTAATCCGAATCCGCTGGGCTTAGCGAATGTCTCCGAGATGAAAAGTTATTCAGCAGTGTCATCCCAATCGTCGACAACGAGGCCATGTAGCTCAATGAGATACATGTTGACCGCGTTATCAGTGACTCCTCTGTCCCCGAGTGTCTGGTCGACGCCACACCGAAGGTATAGCATGGATTTGTAGTCGTCAAACGAGAACTGCGGCTTTTTCTTGACACCTTCCAGCAGTTGCTGCGTGAAACAAACGCTCAGAATTACTGCTATTTCAGCGGAGAGAGCACGTTCCCTCACCTGTGGTGTAAGAAGGAACAGCTCCCAGTACCTCCGCGCTCTGCCAAACTCGGCATCCTCAGGAAGGTCGCTGAGCAACTTCAAGTTTTGCTGCAGTGCAAGGATGTTGCGGAAAATCTTCTTGATGCCCAAATCATTGGCGAATCGAACATGTCGTGCATTGGATATCAAGAGGTGTTCCATGAGAGTGCCGAGTCCTTCGAAGATGAATCTAAGAAATATCTTGTCAGGTAATACACGCTGAACGTTCGCTGAAGCACCGACCTCTTCTCGCGCTCAGGCAACGATAATGTGGTGCAATCCTCGCAAGCAGCCAGGTCTGAGTTCAAGTCAATCACATGCGGGTCGGGCTCGCCAGGCTCGTGGTCCAGTTGGTAGTTGCCCTGGAGGAATCTGTCAGAAATCAAGCTTGCCAGCTAGCTCCAAGACCGACCTGTCGCATAGCAAGGTCGAGGAAATGAATTATTCGGCAACGGATCTCGATGCGAATGGTGTGAATGACGAGCTCGGCTAGCTGCTCATAAGTTTTGAGGAGGGCGTCGTATCTCCTATCAGCGGTTGCCAAGAGCACCGTCAGAGACTGTTGGGTATACAGTACAAAATAACGTACAAGGCCATCGCCTTGGTCAAAGGGAGTTGCAATTTGCCCGATAGATCCCATACTGGCGGTGCGAATGACGTGGGGGACATCAGCTGCTCCGAAATGGGGGAAAGTATATTATCGACAGGGGATATAACGGCTTCGACGGCGTCCCCCTTGAGTGTTTGGAGCTGACTGATCAGCCATGTCTGGGGACAGATATTTAGCGAAGGTATTCATCGAGAGCTCGAAAAAAACTTACCAAACTATGATACAGAGTGCCAAGGGCGGTTATATTCTTCGTTGCGGGTATCAGGTCGGCTCTCGTTACGGTTTCCTTTGTTAGGAAATTAAGTTCGACTCTGGTCTCTTGGCGACACAAGCGTTTCATCGAAGCCTCGTCGGACTGAAAGGTATAAGTTACGATCCGGTTCCTGAGTCGAATTAAACTTACCGGTTTGCAAGCGAACAGTCCAGACAAGCATGCAGTGACTTCGGGCTTTTGGCCCCATCGGGCTGACATGGCGAGATTAGCCTCAGGACCCTCCGATGACTTAGACGACACCGTGACCAGGTCGACAAAACGATCGTAGCAGCGTTGATAAAAACGAATAATGATGTCGAGAATAAGGCGGGAGTAGTTTTCAGTGTGGAAGGGTGTCGATCTATGCATTGCGCAGAGTGAATTGATGAGGGAGACAAGTTGCGTGCTGGCCTGTAATCCAAAGGTTTGCTGCCGGTATACAATGCTCACTGTTAAAATCGCTTACCTTGATAAGGGGTTTGGGAGAAAGTCGCATTGAAAGAGGATCTTCCTGAAACGCGTCCGCGCTGACTGCGGCTTGGTGGAACAAAGTTGCCACTTTATCTTCCAGTTGCGGAAGGTAAACTTTGACCACAAACTCGTCGAGAAATGCGGTAGAGGCACGGGCGACGTCACCCATTCCAGGGGGAAGAACTTGCTCGACACGCTGTAAGAATGCCAGAGTTGGTTGGAACAGAACAGTGACATGGAATGCGTCGGCTTTGATGATCCTGAAATGAGACCCTGCTCCGGTGTACCGATCGTCCGTCCCAGTACCGGTAGACTGGGATGCCTGGATTGTTGTGTCTGCTGACCCCCCAACAAGTCCTGGTACTGACTCCTTGAGCACGCGGGTTAATTCGTCCTCATGCCGCTTAAGCGTTTTCGCTGACGTCTTCGCATCAGTTTTTCCAGCACGAAACACTGCCTGCCAAGGGTACTGCTGTCAGTGTACGCGGAGTATGGGCTATCGCCAGCGGCTTACCTTCGACTTGTCTCTCTGGACACGACCTTCTCGCAGTACTTCGTTGATGGACGCAATTTGATGCCGTCCGCTTATTGCCCCCCTTTCCTCGTCCGTCAAGTAGTCACCAAGTAATGTTCTAACCTATTGGAGAAGGTTGGCATGTAGAGAACGGTAGCAAGGTGGACGCACTCACCTCAGTTTGAATAGGAGCCCAGATATCCATGAGGGGAAACAATGCGCCAGGCTTCCCTCCTGAGGAGTCTTTGAAGTCACGACGCTTTGCCCAGTATTAAATTAGATCTCGTACAACCATACTTTAGGTACAACTCACCGAGCCAATGCGGTTGGCCACCTCATAGACGACGCGAAGACCTTGAAGAACGGCGTCCAACTTCGAGTATAGCGTCCAGAAAAGGTCTTTCAAAGGCTCTCTGTCCATTCTGCCTGTGTGTGCTTCCAGTGCAGCCAGCCTCAAACTGTTTGCCGCTTCTTTCAACGACGCGAGTCCGTCCGAGGTTATCCACAGCCGTGAGCTGCGGTTGACGGATTGAAGGTTCATGGATGCGCGCTTTCCTAGATCAGAGCGGTCCCGAATTTCCTCAATGGTGGTCTCGACCAGTGAAAACAACTCGATGGGCAATCTTTGTGCGACGCTGTCGAGGGCGCCACCTAGCTTCCCTAACACGGCGAGCGCTTCCAGAAGTGTTTCGATGTATTCAAAAGAGTTGCTTTCGGGGTTCTGTGATGCTGACCCGCTTTGCCGTTTCGAGAGGAGTCCGCCTGCGGAGGTTGACGACGGCAGCTGCGTCGAAGCTGACGGCGAGATTTTTGAAAGGTCAGATTCTTCCGCCAAATCATATGGATTCTCGTTAGAAGGGCGAAGGGCAAGGTTGTTCAGGAAGCGGGTGAGCTTTATCGGCCGTGGAGGTTCGCTCAGAGGTTGCTTGAGGGAGGCCATCGGATCGTCTTCAGCGTCCGTGACAGGAACTTTAAAGTTTCCAGAGCGTCATCCCAGGTTTAGAACTATGTATACACGCGCGAAAACTTACGTTGTTGTTGACCCGGAACATACGACGCCCACCGCGAATCGCACCAGAATACTTTCAGGTACAGGTGATTTTGGAGCTCGTCGATGAGAATCTCTCGTAATGCCTGCAACCAAGTCCTATAAGCCGGTTCTCACCGACACGATAGATACCCTTGGGCGCACCGTCTCTTGTCCCGAGAGGTAACTTCGAAGGTCTGCGAGTGCGCCGATTTCCATCAACTCTCCCTTGTTGATCATCCGTAAACTACGGACCAGCAGGATTGCGGCTTGCAGCAACCTCTTCTCGGACATCATCGATTCCAAGGTATCAGGGATACCCTTCAGATGCTCGCTTGATCTCAGTCAGCACGTGTATACAAATGGGGTTGGAGTGCCAACTCACATTTCGTCCAGCAGCCGCAACATCTCCTCAACAGCTTGACCTCTTGACCACAGTTGCACGAGGTCCGTTCGTTTGTTGGCAAGCGTGTCTCGGGTCTCCTGGAGGCGAGACCTGGTGTCCCCAATCTCAGATTGCACCTTGTTTAGAGAGTTAAGAAGTGAAGCATGATGTGGTAATGCGGCCGCAAACTCCTGATAATTTTCTGTTCTCCTTTTAGCTGGTCTACGACAAACGTTCCGTCAGGGGTGCCACTCACGGTCGATCGTCCCTCTAAGCGAATTAGCCAGCATGTCTTTTGCGCGTCGGAAAGAATTCGGGTCACGACCTGCAGGGGAATTGTCCAGGAGAGATAGAGCTAATGAAACGGGATTGAACTAGACTTCATTCAGACTACTATTGATAGCTCATTGAGGAAAAAGACGAACCTCTGACTCTGCTACAAATTCCCATTCCTCCCCTATCTCATCCAACACGGCTAGGTTCGACAGGTACCGGTCAGGCCCTTGACTTCTGGGTCGTGCTTTCAATGCGACCGGAAAAGACTCACAATCGATTTCACCAGGCCTCGTCTTTCGAACCGGCATCATGCGGCTATTCTGCCGAGCTTGAATCCTCTGGAAGCGTTCCACTTCTTTCTTCCGTTCCTCCGCTCTTTGATCTCCTCTTCCTTGCACATCGGGACTGGAGCCTTTGGTTTTGACAGCAGCCTTTTGCCACACATCTATAACGTTATTGACAGCCGGTGACACCTCCTGAGTTATCTCTATTCTTGGCTCGTTGGCTGCCGGTACTTCCTCATCATAACCGCCATATGCTGCGTCGTCGTCGTACGTCAACGATTCCATGGATGGTCGAGAGGGTCCTGCTTCCGAGGCGTAGCCGCCCCCATTGGTTCGATTGACTGCTTCGTACAACCGCGGACGCAACGTGCTCCCCGAAGAGCCCGACTCGTACTGGACGCGCTCCCTTCCATTGGTGCCCGTGGACCGATTTGATGCCAATCCTCGGTCCTGCTCTCGATACTCTCCTCGCGGGGTCGACGCTTGCGATGAAGCCTGCGAGACATTGCGGGTACCGCGCATCTCTGATCTCATGGGTCGCACGGGCGCAGAGCCATTAGATTGACTGACAGATCGAAAACCCGAGCCGGTGGAACTTGATGCATCAGAGCCTGGGGGGATACGCAGTGGGGCTGTCGAGCCCTGGCTGAGTCCGTTCGGGTATTGATACTGCGATTGCTCGTTGGTGTAGTAGCCATTGCCATTGACGTTTGCATTAGAAGCAGCTCTTGAGCGACTGGATGACGTCGGGAATGGCGGAGCGCGAGACATCCAGTGCCTTCGGCTGGTAACAAAAGGTGAGGAAGGGGTTGTGGTCAAGCTTCCAATTCCGACGGCGGCGTGATAGCTCCGTTCTCAGGCCACGGACATGCTTCTACAACCTCGTTCATGTCAGTCATTAGTCTATTATTCGGCGTGAAAGTACATATTAATAGAACGAAAAAATTCTTAAAGTACGATAAGGTCACTCCATCACCTCGCCACCATCTTCAGTCCGCGTGGTTTCAGACGTTCCTGTTCGAGTCTTCAGGCGGGGAGGTGGCTCCTCTCCTTCCTTCACTCCTTCCACAACACGAGCGAGATGGTCAGCGACTTCCAAGTAAAACGTAGCGGGTTTGAACTTGATGCTCCGTCCTGTCCATTCTGCCCAAGTGTACCGTGCGGTGTTAACCCATCCCACCTACGTAGTCGCTTGGTTCGTTCAATGTACTCTGTAAACCTGGCGATGAAACGTACCAGATCGAGATGGCTAACTCCCTTTAATGTTCCAAGATAGGTGCCCCCTGCAATGCACATGTTAAAAACGGTCGAAGAAACGTGGCTTCTCACTTACATCTAGCGGACGATAGTGAGACCAGACCGTCATTAGGACCTTCCTTTGGGAGAACGATCGAGTGTGGAAATCTGGAAAAGAGTGATAAGCGTAATGAAGAAGCAACCGTGCAGGGTACGTACCGGAATGGATCCAATAATCCCGGTTCGAATTCGGCACCCCAACTGAAGTACTGTACACCGGGTGCGTCAGGTGTCTCCTCATTAAATTTCTTCATGTTATCGAGCTTGATGTATGACGATAAGATGGAGAGAACTCTTTGATTCAGAGCTTGAAACATACCGTCAAGGCGACAAATGCTTGGCCATCGCCGCCTCCGTTCGGAAGCATATCCAGGAATGACAACATAGTCGGTAGTCGCTCACCTGCGCAAGTAAATGCTTAGTATCAGCCTAAATTAGGTGAACCTAGCTTACCCAGGGTATCCAAGAAATAATCCGCAAAGTATGACCCTCGATGAGGAGAGGCGACGGTAGTAACAGACAGGACTTTGAACGTATCTTCCCCTTGCAAATGAGACGCTACGTAGCGGCAATCGATGCCTCCCTCCCATAAGTGTCAGCTCGATAGTGCAAACATATCTGAGATAGAAAATAGGTACCATGCTATGTCCTGAAGAAGCACAGAGTCGTAAGCTTATGACCCTTCTACCAGATGCATATTCTCACCAATAAGATGTACTGAGCGACCTTTGTACCTCTCCGTAATAATCTTGGCCAGGACACCAGCCCGTTCAGCCGGGCTGCTTGTTGCGGGTACTCGGGTAATAAGCACTTCAGCTCCATTTGCTTCCAAAACTTCTTTGATACCTCTCCAATGAGATATCTGCAATGGTACGAAACTTGCTCCAAGCGTGACCGTGTCAAAGCCGAGGAGGCCATGGCAGAATACGACGGGGTTTTTAGGAGCACAGTACCGCTCCCGAATCTTGGCCTCCTCCTCTTGCGCAGTTGGCGCCTGATCGTCTTCCCGCAGGAGTTGGTCAACTTCGCTCTTGTTGTTCCACCACCAATTTGTCGGCAATGATGGCGTGAAGGACTCCAGGGTGCTCCCTCGCACAGGAGGGTGGAGTGTGCTGGTGTGGATATGGGCAGACTGTAACCCCTGGAGAGCTTCATCTCGTTCCCGCAGAGAACGAAGAGCGTCTAGGGAGGTTCGTGTTGGACTCGTGGACAGACCTAGATAGGGGAATGACGGTGGGACGGGGGCCGGTGAGGGACTGATTCGGGGTTGAAGATGGGTGTCGGTAAGGGCCAAGCTTGGAAACGTTGACCTTCCCAGATTATCGAGCAATATAGGATGTTTCAGGGCCTGACCAGTCTGTATCGAGTGGAAGGTCGGCATTGGATTTGCCGTCGGCAAGAATGCCTGCGGGGGCTCGGGCAGGTTAGCCATGGGCCGGCTGCTGTAGTCGAACGGTGAATCTGCAATCGCTTCTCGAAGTGCTTCTTTTGTCGCTTCGTCGACAGAGCTATTCCCAGGTCGCCCGCGTCTTGGGCGCGGTGGCTCGGTGGTATCCACCTCTTCGCTCAGCCGTCGAACCACTTTCGGCGGCGATTCCTCCACGCCGCGCAAAGCGTTGAAAGCTTGGACGACTTGAGCAAATGGAGATGACTGAGCGTTAGTCGCTTTGCTGAGTTGGTTTGTATTCGAGGAGGGCAAGGAGGTCCTGGACGATGAGGCTGCCTCGTTGACAGCTGGGCTCGGCGCCCGGGAGGAGAAAAGGCTTCCTAGTCGATGACTTAATGGCGTCCTGGGCATTTCTCCTGAAGGCCTAGGCGATGAGTAGGGAGACGAGGTTGTGGAAGTGCGCCACTCGTTCATCCCAGTGTCGGTTCACGTTGAGATTCCGCGCAGTGGGGTTTCAGGAATTTGCGTCATTTCCCGCGGTTCGTCTATCCACCCCCTACGGCACGTGAATGCTGAACTCCTTTCAAAAGAGAAAAAGGAAAAAGGAGCGAGGACAGCATCAAATTCTCAGTACTCTTCTGTTTATGTTGCTTTAGCTTTATTTGGGCTATTTTGTGCAATTTCAATTATGCTCCTTGAGCTGATCACTATCGCTCACTGTCGTTGAGATCCTCAGCGTCAGGTGTAGCCGTATCATAAGCTCCGATGCCTCGTGTCCGAGCGTTTAATCAACATCTCGTCGTATCCGCCTCCTTTCTCTCTTCAAATTATACACCCCTATGCATCATCTCAACTTGTCACTCAATTTCTGAAGGTAGGGTCACGAGTTCTACCTACCAACCTCGTTTACGTAAAAGATTCGGCAGTTACAAGCTTTCCGAATCTTCCGTTAACCTAAAAGTATGTTATATAGGGTGCCTCGCATTCCAGAGCGAGCCCTAGGCGAATAGCCCGATCACCGTAGAACTTACCGGCCATAACACGAGTTCAACCATTCCTGGTTATTGCCGGTTTTCCATCAAAATTTTCAAGGTACGGGCTAGCATACCATTTCAGAAGCTTCAAGAGAGTCGAACCCGGACGGCAGTCAGTTGTATTGGTGCTTATGCGCTACCATCCCAAAGGGGCTCGTGCAAGCAATGCATGGGCCTGGCTCGTCCTGCAATGATATTATCAAGCCAATATCATACGCACTTATATAATCGCTACAGCAAAATTGCTAACAAATTTGGGGCAAATGGGTAAACGCGCTATTCGTCCAAGGGACCCATTGTTTGTCCATGTTTTAGCATGAGGCGCTCGAGGTACACGCGTCGCCAACCCTCGCAAACCGCCTTACTATCCTCGCCCAAAGACTTGCTTCCAAAATGACCATCGACGTCGACCTGTATCTTTCCAAGACAGTCTCGACCGCTCCGGCTGAGCTACAACCAATACTAGAGAAAATCAGGAAACTACATTCCAAGAAGTACGCGTTTCTTTCGACCTCCTGATACTGCCTTGACCCGCTTCTAACATCCGCTCCGAATAGGTTATGGCATCAACTCACACTCGCAACATTCGAGTTCCTTGACCACCCACTTTCACCGCCGTTCCAAGTCGACTTTTTCGAGAACTTTGTTCGAGAATTCGAGGCAAAGCTCAATGCTTTGAAACTCGTTGACATTGGCGTCCGAACCAGCAAGCAACTCTCTGGTGAGCAGTAGGAAAAGACATGCTACTTCTTTGCATGGAATCTGACCTACGCGCTCATAGACCCAAATGCCATCCTCGAGTTTTTGTCCTCCCTACGCTCTCGCATCGACCAAACCGCCGACCCTGCCGCTTACATCCTTGCCCTCGCCTCACTCGCCCATGCCAAGCTCGCGTTCGGAGACCTCGTTGGAACCAAAACCGACATCGACGAATGCTTGAAACTCCTCGATAACCTCGAAGGTGCTGAACGGATAGTCAGCGCCGCGGTGTATGGAGTTGCCGCCGATTACTACAAGGTTGGTCGCCTCTTATTCTCGTTCAGAAGAGATGAAATATAGCTGAAATTCCACCTACAGGCTAAAGCGGATTATGCTCCTTATTACAAAAACTCTCTGTTGTACCTTGCTTGCGTGGATCCCGACACGCAAATGGAACCTCAGGAACGACTCGAACGAGCGCATGACTTGGCAGTCAGCGCCCTCCTTGGCGATACTATCTATAACTTCGGAGAACTGGTAGATATCCTATCTTACCCTCTCTAACGCATTGTTAATAACATTCAGCCTTGTTTCAGCTTATGCATCCGATATTGGAGGCTCTCGAGGGCTCACCCTTTTCTTGGATTAAGGATCTCCTCTTTACATTTAACGAAGGAAACATCGGAAAGTTCGAAAGCTTGTCCCCTCGCCTGCCACAAGAAGTTCGTGACTCAGCCGTATCTTTTTCCTCATGCTTCACTGGCTAACAGACGTTCCTTCCCTATAGCCGATCCTAGCAGCGAACGCTGCATTCTTACGACAGAAGATATGCCTGATGGCACTTATTGAAGCTGTCTTCAGCCGTAGCGCCGACGAGCGGACCATGTCGTTCCAAACGATCGCCGAAGAGACTAGACTGCCGCAGGAAGAGGTTGAACACCTCGTGATGAAGGCTTTAAGGTATGGCGTCGGGAATGGATGTGCTAGCTTGTTACTAAGGCTGTTTCTTTCCTACTCCGAAAGTCTCAATCTCATCAAAGGCACGCTGGATCAAGTAGACCAAAAGGCACAGATCACCTGGGTCCAACCTCGCGTCCTCTCCCGAGCTCAGATCGGCAGCTTGGCAGACCGGCTGGAAAGGTGGTCACAATCATTATCCAATGTTGAGCAATTCGCACATAGTCAGACTGGGGAGGTACCTGTGGCTTAGTAACTGTTTTAGCTAGTACGAAATGCATTTTCTTGTAGCTTCTATTCTAGGGCGTCCGGGCTGGTCGTTGAATCACACCACCATCACCGATCCGACGTTCCGTTGCGGCTGCGACGAAAAGGATCTGATATCCTTTGCACTTCACTTGAAATTTTGGGGGGTCGCCGGGAAACTGGCCTCTAGGCGTTTTTCATACAATAGCCGTTGAACGCGTCCCGTCGAAGTGAGCTGAGCCGACACGCGGTGACTAGGATAAATAACGTGATACCACAGCGCCTCATCGCTGATACTTCATTAGGCAGGTCGCTTTGACTATCCTCTATAGGACAAGGGGGGGTAGGATCGCTTGTCCAAACAGGCAACAGGGCTTGGGGACTGCCGAGCGATAGGGAGGAGGCTGAGCCACCGGCGCTGCCGCCCCCCGCATTTCTGCAAGTCTCCTCTCGTCGGGGAGAATATTGGAGAAGTTATTGCCTGAGGCAAGTATTGCGCGACCGACCTATCTCTGTAGAGCCTTGAGAGCCGCTCACCTGCGGTAGACCTCGTACGCGCCTTGGGCGGGAGGCCAGTGCAGGGCGATAAGATTAGATATAGGCAGGGAGTGGTCGTCAGAGTGCGTGAGCGACTGAAGTGGCTCGGTGGGGGTCCTCCTATATATTCGTAAGGATGATGTGAACGCATACACAGACGATGCTCTGGACCGTGTCTCCACGGTGCTCCAGGGGGGACAAAAGCCCCATCGACCATTGGGGGACGAGGTCGTAAACTCCTTTCGTCGGGCTCGGATTCTGCCCAAGAATCCCGCATCCGACGCAAGATGCGTTCTGTTGTCTTCACACGATGAACAACGCACGTTGACCAATACTTATCGCCAAGAATATCTAAGCGGTCCCGGGCAGGGTGGGGGGAAGCCTCCTCATCCTCCCGAATTCCCGACGTCGCAGTTCAAATTGCCTTTATCAGGTAAGATCGCGCCACATGAGAGGCGATGGCACCCTTTCCACTGCATTGACAAGGTCGACTGAGCTCTGGGCGCTCTAGACCTGTTCTGTGTCGCATTTGGGAAACCCCGTCGAGCAAAAGGCGACGGTGGGATGACCAAGAACGGAAGTCAGATGGACAAGAAATGACCAAGTCACGAGTGAGCATTGTGATCGTAACGCTTCTAAAAGACGGCGTGGTGCCTTTACGACAGTTAAAAAGGAAAAATGAAAGCGGATCGGCTTCGGCGAGTTCGAAGCAGTCAAAACAGCATAAATAGTCTAACGTCAGTCAGGCGGGGATGCGGCGGTGTAGCGATGGCCTAAAAAGGCAGGACCGACAGAAGAGCCCAGGCTTAATGAGTATTTAGCCTGTAGGTCGCCGGATCTCAGGTCTGATTTGATCCACTTGGGCGTTGACGATAAATGACGGCAAAGCGGAGAGCGAGACGACCATCGATATGTCGAGAAGAGGAGGGACGAGAGTGAGAGAGAGAAACGCAGACTGGGACCTTGGCCATTAGGAGAAAACGCGAGACTTGACGAGCAAGTATTTGGAAGGAACGAGAGATAATGGGGAAAGAGACCATTCGTCGTCTCCATCGAGGTCATCACTCCCCCATCGAGCAGCAGCATGTTCCAGCTTCGCTGCAACCCCTGGCACAACAGAGATATCAAGAAAAAGCGTCACACGCGCCTTTTTCAATGAAAGCACAAAACGCGAAGAGATGCGCGCGTCAATGCAGCATGGAATGTACGAGAGGGGGATCGAAAAAGAGAGAGAGAGAAGCCGGGGGTTGCATATAGATAGGTCCTTCGGGGCCTGGAACAGCGCTAGATTGGAGATTGAGCTAAGGGCGCGCGAATCCGGTT
>WSUI01000048.1:39628-82546 GCA_019633595.1 Tulasnella sp. UAMH 9824
GTCGCCCGGCCTCCAAGGCCGCTCGCTTCCAACCCACCCCCTATGCACACAACGCGCACGACCCAGCACAACAGCCCAGAGAAGTACTTCCACCAGTGGGAAAATACTCACTCGGACCTATATACAATACCACTATGTAGACACATGAAAATCAAGCCAAGATGCGTACAACGCGATGTCTGTATTGCATGTCAGGTCCGGGTTTTTGCAATACATGCAAGCACGCTCCCGCGTGGGCGGTGACTGTTCCGAGAGAAGACAAGGCCCTCGGCGAAGGCCGCGCTGCCAAACTCCGCTCCGGTGTTCTACCGAGGCACTTTGGCCTTCTTTCAGGCTTGTAGACCAAAAGATCGAGAAGAGGGACGGGCTCGGGCTGTCGGGAGCTCGGGGCGGACTCTCCGAGCGGCGGTACCACCGATACTAGCAAGGGTAGGGGCGAGATGCGGTCTGAGGGTCTTTCAATGCTTTGTTAGACCAATGACGCTGTTATGTCATTTGCACAATTTTGGAGAGTCACTGGACCAGAAGGGGTGGGCGGATGCACACCGGAACGGCGATGCAATGATCAAGCAGGTCTGCTGAGAATCGGCCGGGAATTATTGACGGGCTAGTAGCAAAAGAAAGACAAAGGTCGTGTGTCTTTTTCTTATTGACACCCGGATGCAAAAAACAGCAACACCGCAGCTAGTTGAATGAGATCCTGCAGGTTTTTTGTTTCGAGTACCTGTCAATCTCTGTTATCGGTGCTTGTCCCGTTAATACTTTGGTGATCATAAGTGAAATTGATCCATCCCGGGCGAACCATTAGATCGAGCGAGCGTACCCACTGCTGTGCATTCCAATTCATAACCCACCCGCAAGTCGCCCTTCTCGCTATCACTCGCACGCACGCATACATACACACGGCACACGGCCGAAATTGCTCCCTGTTACCGCCACGTAGGGAGGCCCGGGGCCCAATAGCATGTCCATTGTTCCGCTCTCTCCCTCCCTCCCCCTCAATGCTGTTACCATACGGCGACAAGGATGATCTAACACGCATCAAAAAGGAAGTCCAAACCCGCCTATAGAGTGGTTTTCTCATGCCACAAGGCAGGCTGGGCGGTTTTTTCAGGAGTCCATGGGTGAGCTGGATTGGAAAGTGAGCTGGTGGCGCGGGGAGAAACATACATCCCAATAAATCAGAGGCTCATCGGACGGAAGAAGCCGATTGTCTTCCTGTGTTACTAGTTGTTGGAAATTGAAATGACGATGGTATGTGAAGTCGTTGAATTGGAAGGCCTAGGAGGCAGGTGAGAGGGGGGCAGGGAGGGGAGGGGAACGGGTTGAGGCGATGGAGGAGGCTGACTGAGGTGAGCGGGAGAGCTGCTAGAAGCGACCCTACTCCGGATCCCACCCTCTCGCGGCCGGCTGCGACACCGCCGACGTTGGTGGAAAATCGATCTCCGGGGTGGGCTCTTTTGTAAGCGCGGCCAGAGTCAACGACAGTCAGTCGTCCGCGCCGTCGTCTGCGATGCACTTGCTTGAGAGAGTCAATTCGTATGGCCATGCGAAAGAGGAAACCAGAGACACGGGTCCAGAACCTCGCGTGGGGTTCGAAGTGGTCGATCTGTCCGAACGAGGAAAGATCGAATCGAGGAACCAGTGACGCACGACCAGACGTATGGGGGTGGGCCCAGATCCACCTAACATCTGACGGATCGAGCAACGTCGCGCCGAAAGGGTCACAGTCAAGGCTAAAAGCACAAGACGCCGATTATAGGCATTGCAAGGGGCTTGGAGGAGACCTTTGAGGCCATTAATGAAAAAGGATATCAGAGTTGCCTGATAAGGCAAGTGAGTCCTCAAACGAGCCATAGACTGTCCTGCAGGAATGAGAGAACAAGGGGCGAGAAAAGAAAAAACACCGGATCCCAGCGCCTGAGCTGACGGCGCAACTGCCAGTTCCATAACCCCACTAGATCAAAAAAGAATGCATCTTGTCGTGTCTTGTGTTTCTCGATACACTTGCAATCGGTATGAAAAAAGCAGGTGTTCTTTTGCCTTGGGAGGGGGGCTGTTACGAAAACGGGAAACAGCGAGCCCAGGTCGTCTTCAGACTTGGTAGCAAGCGAGTCGGGGGAGGGCGGGGTAGGGCTGAAGCCATGCGGTAGGTTGAGAGAGGTAAAAAGGCAGAGAGGATCAGATGGTCAGAGCTCTCGAGTCTTTTTTATTGTTCTTTCTTTGCTCTTTCTCTCGAAATGGTGGCAGGTGGTCGACACGAGGCTGGAACTTGCTGGACTCAGCCGACCCCAAGACGCGGCGTTTCAGCTGTACAGGAACTGCGAGTACCCGAGAGTCCGAATTCCGGACTAACCGACGCGTCCGGAGAGCGCATCCGAGGGTGAAATGGTTGCAAGTAAACAACGTAATACGGGACAGGGCGGAGTGGAGTGGTTCTCTCTGTTTTTGAGGGTGATGCAAACAAGTCTTGTCTAAAAGAGCCCAGTTGCCGGTCTTACCAGATCGGTAAACCCGTGGATTATGTAAGACGGACAGCGTGGTTGGGTACTTATCTCTGGCACCTACTCCCCCTCCTTTCCCCCCTCCCTCGTCCCCTCCAGCTTTCGCCGCTACTACTGTACTGCACAGGTGTCTCAGCACAGTCTCCGCCGGCCTCGCTGCTCTCTCCTCAGATCCCCTCCACCTTTCTTCCATCACAGTCGACGTCAGTCAGCCAGTCCCTCAGTCAGCGCCGCTCGGCTCTTTTGGATTAGACTCCACCCTTGGTTAACTGATAGCTGGAAATACGGAATCACCGGCACTCCTTGCAGGAAGAAATCGGTGCACCTTCTCGCTTTGTTATTTCGAAACCCCGCCCCGGAGCGTCTTATCGTCCAATCCTGTCCCCCATTTTCCACATACCTCAACTCGGCACCACCTCATAAAGCCCTCCCCATGCACATGAGCTCACAACGTCGGTCAGTCCTCTTTCCCCCTACGTGTCCCCCCCTTCCCCCTACTACAAAAAAACAGCACACCCGTTCGTCCTCGTCCAGGACAGTGCTGACGATGCTGCTTTCTCTTTCTGCGCAACCGTCCACCGCGTCGCGGCCAAACAGTCAGCACGCCACACGGCCACATCAGCTCCCCCAACCCGCGTTCGCCTTACCAGACACCCTGGCGTTCCAACGTCGCCCAGCACGCTCTCCAAGCTCAAGTCGGCGTGCCGCAGCGCCAAGGTCCGCTCATGCGTCGCCAGCGAGGGCCTCACCGTCCGTCGCTCAAATCCCTCTGCCGTCCAAATTCACCTCCGCTCCACAGCCCCAACGACAGCAGCAGCAGCCACGGCGGCCGCGAAAGGTCCTCGACCTGTCCTACGACGCATCAGAGCAGGACAGCCGCCCCCCGTCGCCTCCATTACTCTCAATGCAAGTGACGAACAATTTCGTTGATCCCCAACGCGGTCGAGCAGATAAGGTTTACACCCTGCACTCGACGTATTACCCCGACTTCCCACCTGTTTCCTCGTCCTATTCCTCTTTTTCTTCATCCTCACCCCGCACGAAAGCTTCTCGCTTGCCCTTGTGGAACGCAGACGACAAGGAGTCACCCGAAGCGGAGGAGGACGCGGACATTCCCGACGCATTGAAACAGAGCAAGCAGTGGCAAGCTCTGATGTCGGCCCCCAAACCTTCGCCAAAGGGCAAGGAGAAAGCTACCGAGCGCAATAACTTGGGGGGAATCCGCAGGGACCACATCTACACAGGGGCTGGGCGCGGCAGGCGCCCCGGTCCAGATTCCAACGATCGTCGCGGAGCCAGGCTTTCGAACGCCAGACAAGCCAACGCACCCCAGATCGCCGTCGTGTCTGCTACCTATCAAGCTCAATCTCCCTTGCAAGCCGGCGCGAGGCCGTCTTACTTCGACCAGGACGACCTGTCTAACCGGAGCAAGTCCCTCTCACCCCTCCGCGATTCCTCATCTTCCCCATCTTCATCCTCATCCAGTTCTTCCAGATCATCACGCACTTCGTCGCCATCCTCGTCCACTTCCACGTTAGTCACCGACCCAGACCCGTCCCCGCGCGCTTCCCCAAGCTCCGAAGGTGCGGTGGTCGTCGGCGCCGAATGCCAGTCTCCGCGGTGTTTCCGAACACGCGAGCTGAGTCTTACGGTCGAAGAATCCGACAACGAGGCGATGAACATTATGAATACTGCTACTACGAATCTGATTACGTTCCCTACCACGAAATCGACGTCCTCGTTGTCGCTCAGCAGCATGGCCGCTTACGGCACGCCATCCGCTTACGTCAGGGTGAAATTGGGACGTGACCCCCTTTCGCGCGGACCTACGAGGTTGGACATGTCCGATCTCCTCGTTGCAGCAGCATCGGAGAAAGCAGCTCCAGAGGCGGTGGAGCAGTCCGAAGCCGTCAAGTCCAAAGCAGCCAAGATCACGTCGCTCCTCTTCTCCGCCCTTGATGCCATCGCGAACTTGGGAGTCGGTCAGATCATGGTCGATGGCTATTCTACGGGAACCTACGAAGAGTATACTGAGAAGAAGAGGAGGAGGAGGTTGGCCATTGAGCGAGATTCGCTGGGCTTGGAAAAAGCTACGCTCTCACCTGGATCTCCTACCGCCCCTCCTTCCCTCCTTTTCGTCGCTCCTGGCACGCCAGCTCCTAATCCGACCCAATCTCCTGCCAACAAGTCGCCCGTCCGCCCGCGCAATCACTCCCGCCGTCGCTCCCTTCGCCACGTCTCCTCCGACCCTATCCTCTACCACCACCACGCCCGCGCGCCCTCGATCCAGAAGCGCAAGCAGGCCTTTGGACCGCTCGACATCAAGCCTTACGGGTACCGTGTCGGCGTCTCTGAAGTTTCTGCCGTGTTCGGGTCGCTCTTGGACGAGAAGAGGCTAAAGGAAGAAGAGGCTACTAAGGAGAAGGAGACGAGCTCGAGCGTCAGCAGCTCGTTCTTCGACATGTTGGCTTCCGCGAGCGCGGCTGCGATGATGATGGAAGGAGAAGTCGTCGCGAGCGCGACTGGAGGATCGGTGGCGCCCAGCTCTCCCAAGGGATCGCCAAGCCGCCCGCCTTCGCCACCAGCTTCTGCGATCGTATCACTTCAGCGATATCCTATCATTCCTTACAATCCTCCTGGTCCTGGTTTCAGTGCAGAAGAAGAGCCCTTCCCAAAGGTGAGAATTGAGGGCTCTGTCTAAAAGTGGCTCAGACGCTGACGAAGTTTTCTCGATTTTCCTTTTAACAGTTCCGCGATCTCAGCAAAGGTCGTCTGTGGTACCTCGACCTCATACCAGGCGGCTCCGACGGCAAGATCGACGGCGACGTACCTCTGTCCTACGAAATTCGCGACGTCGACGACGTTGGAGTCTTGTTCACCTCTTTCCCCGACCCGCTTCGCGCTGGATCGACCGTCGGCACCACTCACTACGGGCTGAAGCAAGCTCAGTACGTCCCCGTCCGACGACGCGCATCAGAAGGCGAACGCCGTCGAGCTCAGCGATCGAGGTCTCCATACGCTGACCGCCATGGGGACCGCGCACGATCACCCAGCCCCCAACGCGGCCGCCCTCGCACCGTCCGCCCAGTCACTGGATCCCAACACATCCGCATCCCAGCTCAGTTGAAGCCTCTTTCGCCATCCCCACCACCAACACCATCGCCACGCGCAAGAGCACTCACCTCTCGGCCGCTTTCGTCCAAGCACTTCCGCGCGCCTCCACTCGCCGACCAACCTTCGATGTACCTCCTCTGGGCCCTCAAGGGCTCGATCCTCGCCTTGCCTCCTTCCGCACAAGGCCAAGTCGACGCCATGATGGAAGGCTGGAACGGGGTCATCGTGAGGAAAGGCGGCAACTCGTCTCGAAAAGCCGGGGCATCGAAGGACAACTCGCGCAGTGGGCCCGCTGGAGCGGAAGGTTTGAGGGGGACCGCGAAACGCAGAGTGGGAGAGGACGGGAGGGTTTGGAGTGCGTTGAGGTGGGAAGTGCCGGTATATGGGCCTTCCGACTTTGAAGACGAGGATGTCGTGCCTGGAGAGGAAGATGGCGAACGTGTCTAAACGAACCTCGCAAACGACCAGCATATCCGACACTCTATCCACACCCTGCCATCGATTTGAACCAAGCTACAAGTGCTATTGGTCGCTACTATGCCTTCGCCCGACGTTTTCTCCTTATTTATGATCAATCACCTCGAAACGCGCAACGACCGTGCTCGGATGACGCAATTTTTTCCTTCGTACTCGAATTTCAACATATCACACCTTTGTATCAACAGAACCTACCAAACGTTCATGCCTCTATTTCCTCTACCGTATACACTCGTTTGCACGTTTTACAACTTTTATTCTTTACTGTTTTTAGGGATTCGTTCGCATAGGTTTTCGGTTGCTTTCGCGCATCAACGTTTTTCTCTGCTTACTTAGGCATCCCCCCTTTTGTATCTACTCTTCTCAATATCTGTTACTTATAAAACGCCGTACAAAACATCCCTCTTGGCTTTTGCGTGTGTGCGTGATTGCGATCGTTGAGCGCGAACGTTCGCCATGAATGGGTGATTCTTGGACAGAACATCACTTGACGTGCCTCCGACCAGCGATGCTCCCTCATCCGGTTCCCTGCAATTTTCTTGTGCAATCGATTCCCTAGTGAAGTCCATGTTGATCGCTGATGCAAGTCACCCGTTCCATTTCCACCCATCCAGAGGGGGCGTTCGATGACGTTAAGCCAAGTGGGGCCCTTTCTGATAGACTGTTTACGGTATTTTGGGTGCCACCCTTTCATTTCGTCTAAACGCTTACTGAGGCAGAAAAAAAATTTCATCTCGTGGCCTTCCTGATAAGGCAACTCTGCCTATCTCGATGATCTTCCGCCTCACCTTCCACTTCAGGCAGGACGCCTCCGAATTCGTACTTTACCTGCTGAACGCCGCGACGCAAATTGTCTTCTGCCGGTCTAGAGCGTGAAGACCTCAGTCTCCTTAATGGCTCGACCTTTGCCGACTCTTGTTCCCCCACTCCCCACTTGGGCGGAGCGGGATTACCCTTTTTGGCAATACGTGCCACAAGTTCTGGGATGTTCACCCCGCTGACAGACGATGGGTGGCCGTGCAAAGGAGGCGCATTGTGCGAAAAAGAATGCAAGGGACCTCCGCATCTTCATAAGCTGAAGAGTATGAAGGCCCTGAAACGCCTGAGCATGAACGGCAACTGCTTTAAGCTTTCAGGTCGAGCTACGGGAATGCTTCTCTTATTATTGAACGTCGCAGGCTTGGTCGTCACCCTCGGTATTACTTCTTGAAGCTCAATCGCTCAACAACATCCTCGAAATCTTTCCTAAACGAAGCGCGCGACCTTGAAATCTGCTAGTCGTCCGAATGGAGAATTGAACGGCTGAACGGATGGAAGACCCCCCATAATAACTTTGATTCAACATACGTCTAAATCTAGAACATGAGAATTTTTTACTCAGAAAATTTTCATCAAGCCGTCTTGGAAGGCTTCCAAGATTCGAGTCCACGAAGCTCTACGCCAGGAACGTCGGTAACTCGGCCGATTTCGTAGACGGCCTGTTCTCCAGCTGCGGCGAGCGACTCCCGGACAGCAGCAACCTTGTCCTCCGCAACGACCAGAACCATCGCCACCCCGTTGTTGAAAGTTCTAGCCATCTCCTTCGCCTCGACGTTCCCGGCCTCCATGATCCACCTAAAGACGCCGGGCAGTTCCCACCGCGAAACGTCAACGTAGCAGCCCAGTCCCTTTGGCAATGCTCTTGGAATGTTGTCGGTGAAGCCACCGCCAGTGATGTGGCTCATCGATTTAATCAGTCCAGCTTGGCACGCTGGGAGAACGGACTTGACGTAGATGCGCGTCGGTTGGAGAAGGACTTGACCCATAGTTAGGTTGGGAGAAAACGGTGCGGGAGTGTCATATGTGAGGCCAGATCGTTCCAAAACCTTGCGGACGAGCGAGAAGCCGTTGGAATGGACGCCGGCAGAGGGAAGGCCCAGAAGGATGTCGCCGGCGGCAATGTTTGCTTGCGGGAGTAGAAGGTTGCGCTCCACGGCTCCGACGGCGAAACCCGCCAAATCGTAATCACCTGAAGCAAACCAACTTTAGAATGCCTTTGAAACCTTGCTTTGATATTTGCCTACCTTCGTGATACATTCCAGGCATTTCTGCAGTTTCGCCTCCGACCAATGCGCATCCGGCCCGCTTGCATCCTTCTGCGATACCCTTCACGACAGCTGCGCACGTTTGCACATCAAGCTTACTGCAAGCGTAGTAGTCTAAGAAGTACAGTGGCTCTGCGCCTTGGACCACCAAGTCGTTTACGGACATCGCCACAAGGTCGATCCCTTATTACCAAATGCATTCCGTTAGCACCCTCGTAGTAAAGCTACCGAGTACTGTACTCGTACCAACTGTGTCATGTTTTCCGCAAGCAATGGCAACGCGAAGCTTGGTTCCAACGCCGTCCGTTCCGCTGACGAGGATCGGATCCTTGTAACCGATCGCTTTGAGGTCAAAGTTGCCTCCGAAACCACCGATCTCTCCGTCAGCCCCGGGCCTCTTGGTCGATCGGACCAACGGTTTGATGGCATCAACGAGATCGTTACCAGCATCCACGGACACGCCAGCTGAGGCATAGGTCAATCTGGGCTGAGGTTCTTTAGATGCTTTCAGAGCCCTTCAATCGCTCCGGTCAGCAACAAATTAGCAGAGGCCTCGTTATACTGCGTACCGGTGACCAATGTCGCGTCTCAACGTCTTGCCTTCAAATGAAATGGCATCGCAACCAGTATACGCCAGGCGCAAGGCTTCCTCCAGCGATCGAGCGTATGCAGCGACAGCGATGACTCTACCGCCAGAAGTCACGACCTTGTCTCCAGATGAACTTGTTCCTGCATGGAACGTGTGAACGTCTTCAACGCACCGGACATCGTTAATTCGAGTCCCCGTGACGTAGATGTCGAGGTTGGCTCACCGGCTGGCAGAGTTCCTTCGGTGATAACTTTGCCTTTTGGATACGATCCCGGATATCCAGCAGATGCGAGTATGACAGAGACAGCGAATCCTGGTCGAGTAGAGATTCTAACAGAATCCAATCGACGCTCGGCGCTCGCCTGGGAGCGACAGTAGGATAACAAGTTAGCAAGCAATCGGAATTTTTGCGAGAAAAAAGGCATCACGTACAAGCATTATGGCAGCAAGGTCGGTCTTATCATCGAGAAGGAGCATCAAAGCCTCGGTTTCTGGGTCGCCAAACCGAACATTGTACTCGAGAACCTTGGGACCGTCCGCGGTGACCATGAATCCAGTGAAGAGTAGACCGACGAATGGGAATCCTGAATGAGGGAATATGAATTATCTTTTCGGGTCATGCCGTACGTGACTGACCTTCGCGTCGCATGCCGTCAATGGTCGGCTGCAAACTCTCCTTCATGATGCGTGACATGACCTCTGGAGTCGCAATAGGCGCTGGGGCGTAAGCACCCATTCCACCAGTGTTTGGACCGGTATCCCCTTCTCCTATCCGCTTGTGGTCTTGGGCTGCGGGTAGCGGGATAATAGTGTAGCCATCAGAGAAGGCAAGAACCGATAACTCTGGGCCTTCAAGGTACTCCTCCACGACCACCTCGTCCCCTGGATAACGGACAGTTCATATGTAAGCCATTGATATAATTAATAACGGTTTTTATCATTACCAGCAGCTCCGAAAGCCTTGTCTAGCATGATTTCCTTGAGTCCATTTACGGCTTCCTCCGTGTTCTCGGGGATCAGAACTCCTTTTCCAGCTGCAAGACCGCTTGCTTTAAGAACGACCCTATGATTGCAGGCTTTGACGTATTCAACGGCCTCTTGATGTTGAGAAGCCGTGAACACCCGATAGGCTGCAGTGGGAATCCGATGTCTCGCCATAAACTCTTTCGAAAATGCCTTGGAGCCTTCCATACGCGCCGCCTTCTCGGAAGGTCCGAAAACGGGGATACCAACTGAATTGATATGCTTCACTGAGTAACGGAGCTATTTCAAAGTTGACACTTCGAAGTACCTTTTCGGAATACGGTCTCAACACCATCCACCAAAGGTTGTTCCGGACCCGGCACAACCAGGTCGATCTGCCAAAAATGCCATCAGGAAGGACCGTTTACGAACAGCACTACGCTCACACTATTTTCAACCGCAAACTTGACTAGCTTGCCAAAGTCGTCAGCGGGAAGAGCGACGTTAGAGATCTTCTTTCCAGCTGTTCCGCCATTGCCGGGAGCCACGAAGACCTCCTCGACCAACGGCGACTGTGCCAGTTTCCACGCAAGAGCGTGCTCCCTTCCTCCGCCTCCGATGACAAGTACCTTGAGGCTCTCGGGCATGGTGGGCGTAGAGTGCGAGAAACTTAGAAAGTATCGTTGACTTGCATTCAGGGGTTAAACTCCAATTTACCTGTTTCCCGCAAGTCCGGCAAACTCCGCCTCCTGAAATTTTGAAGCCAACCGACTTCCCTTGTTCACGACCCGCTCAGCTCTGTATTGCTACGATGAAGCGTTCAGCCGAAGCTACAGATACAATGGAAGTTGAGGGCCAGGCCTCTGCTAAGGCTCAGGCCCTCAGCATCGGGACATCTCCGGTTCGAAGGAAGGAGGCGCCCGTTGACCCGGAGATGGGCGAATTCGAGGATAATTGGGAGGACGAGATAGATAGCGAAGAAGAGATCGTCGAAGAACAAGAAGATGATGAAAATGGCAAGTGTGCTCCTAGTTGGTGTTTCATTTTCTAGAAAATTGATTCCGGGCTTTGATGGCTACAGCCATGGAAGTGGATGGCGTCCAGCGCGCGATGGAGGACGAAGAAGCCCCAGAACCTGAAGGAGATGTATACATTCCCGGAGTACACAAGCTTGAAAATGATGAAGTGCTTGAAGCCGACCAGTCTGTTTACGAAATGCTGCACCATATGAACGTGACTTGGCCATGTCTCTCCTTCGATGTGCTTCGCGACAGCCTCGGAGACGAACGAAGAAAGTACCCCGCGACTGCCTATATTGTGTCTGGAACACAAGCCGACCATTCTTCTAAGAACGAGGTTCTTGTGATGAAGATGAGCCAGTTACATCGAACGCAAAAGGACGGAGGTAAGATGGGGACATATGGGAAATGATTTGAGCGTCGCTGATATATTCCTAGATGAGTCGGACAATGATGATGACGACGAAGATGCGGTTGACGAGAATGCCGTGCTCGAATACCGTTCAATACCACACTTTGGCGGCGTGAACCGCGTTCGCGCTCGTCCACTCGCACCTGGAGCTGGCCTTCCCCCGCCCTCAGAACCATACCATGTCGCAACCTGGGCCGATACCGGCAAAGTGCATATATGGGACGTTCGGCCGCTGGTAGAATCCTTATCTACCCCAGGTTACTCCGTGGACAAGAAACGAACCCAGCACCCGGTATACACCGTTACGGCTCACGGCCGAGCGGAGGGCTTTGCCATGGACTGGTCTCATTCCTCACCTTCCTCATCCTCTCCTGTGAGACTCCTTACAGGTGACATCGCTTCCAAAATATACCTCACGACTCTTGGTACTGCCGGTTTCAATACAGCAAACCAGGCCTTTGCCTCGCACACATCATCCGTGGAAGACATTCAATGGTCACCATCAGAGCAGACGGTATTCGCGTCGTGCTCTGCGGATCGCAGCGTGCGGATATGGGACGTTCGAGTTAAGGGAAGGAAAAACGTTCTCGGGATTATGAAGTCTCACGAAAGCGACGTCAATGTGATCACTTGGAACAAAGGAACAACTTATTTGCTAGCGTCTGGAGGCGACGAAGGTGGGATCAAGATTTGGGACTTGCGTAACTTGAAAGGGTACGTCGTGATCATTCCTGCCACCAGCATATTCAACTCAACATGTTGTTCCTTTAGAGCATCTACCCCAGCACCATCACCAGTCGCTTCATTCTCCTGGCATACGGCTCCGATCACCTCCATCGAGTGGCACCCAACGGAGGACTCCGTCTTTGCTGCATCCGGCGCTGACGATCAAGTCACCCTGTGGGACCTCTCAGTGGAACAAGATGAGGACGAGAGTGGCACCAAGGAAATGCTAACTGCATCGGGAGAGAAGCTTCAAAACGTGCCACCTCAACTGCTCTTCGTCCACCAAGGCCAAAAGGACATTAAGGAGGTACACTGGCATCCGCAGATCCCTGGATGCGTCGTATCGACTGCGAGCGACGGTTTCAACATATTTAAGACAATCTCTGTGTAGCTCATGTATATGTACGGGTGTTGGTTTGGAATTGCAATATTCTCATTAGATGAGTTATCTCGGGGCGGGGGGTGTGCTTAAATAGTTGAACCCCGCAAGCCCTCCGACAAGATTTCAACGACCACCTCAGAGTCCTCTGATCACAGACGCGTGAGTTGGGCACACCAGAACTACAAGAACAGCCCCAATGGAAAATCCTCATGAGGAAAAACAGGCAGTCTACTTGGAGCGGATCATCAAGAACGCCGTGAGCAACCCAGCGTTGTTCGTCATCGAGCTGTTCCCGAACAACTTTGACACGCATTGATATAAAGGACAAATGCTTAGAGGCTATCAGGGAGCTCAATGCATGCATCGAGGTATGGTTCTTCTTTCCTGATTGACTATATTGCGGTTGGTCGTTCCTGACGCCGCGTCCCCGAAAAGGCAATCTGCGTCTCTAATCACGATGTTCACGTCGCCTCTGAACTATTTGAAAACTACCGACGCAACGTGAGCTGGAACCTAAAGCAGCATCCAATGCCGGAACCGGTGATGCTAGAGCAAAAACTCCCAAACGAGCCAACGGAGAGTCCAGTTTCATCACCAAAGAGAGCCTAATAAGCGTGAGGCTTTCTCCGAAGGTGCGTTATAATCTATCTACATTAGCGGCTGAAAAGGCCTGTTCGGTACTGATGTCATTCTTGCTAGCTAGGGTTTGGGCAACCGCTCACGTGCATTCTCCTCACTCTCTTTTCTCGGACATCAGACCGTATCGGTCACATATTTGCACCACTTTCCGCAAATTAGATCATATATGATTAAGCATCGTGGCTTGAAGAGCAGGTAAAAGAGGCGGAAATAGAAGGGGAACACCTTCAGTGTATATCACTCAAAGAATAAGACTATCATCCGAGAACGCCCGCTGCAGAGGTCTAAGCAGATTGAGAGCCTAACCCCTTCGAGAGACGAAGTTCTGTGGCGAACGTGAGTCATCCTTCCGTGTTCAGAGCGCAACCGAAACTGCACGTACGGTCAAGTCATCGGCTGTCGCCACACCTAGGACAAACTTGCGTTCTGAGTCTGTAACTGCAGTGCCCAGAATGAAAGTAAGAATCAGAAAAGGCGAGAGAAGGGGTGAACTTGCCGATGGCGAAGTCGTTATCCTTCAAAAACGCCTCCAAGTCGGCAAGCGGGGTCCATGGCGTGATTACCGTGTATGGCTGAGCCTTGCCTCTCTTGAATTGAGTCGTATGGGATAAAATTGGGTCGTCCTGAGTCCCCGAAAGTGGTATCAGCAATCTGAAGAACTCTACTTTGGGGCACGGGATGAACGACTTACCGGCTTCGCCTCCGCGCCCTCCCACTTCTTCTTCAAGGCCCCAACATCAACGTAGCCTATCGGTTTTCTATCTTTGGCCAAGACTCTACAGAAATTCGTCCCTGGTCAGAAACCGTCGGATGGCCATGCTAACGTCAACGTACGGAATGTATGAGAAGTCGCGCTCATACGCAAATTCGATGGCCTTGAGGATCTTCTCGTTCAAGTCCAGGGCAAAAGCGGGAGGAAGCTAAAGGGATAAATGGCGTGGGTTAAGTATGAGTGACCTTGGTCGCTTATTGCGAATCAGGGGTACTCGACTTGAAGGTCCTGGAGACTTATCGTCAGTCTTGCTTTACGGGACCGAGCACGCCATCGCCGTACCTCTACAACTGCGCCTCGATACTTGTCTCCACTAAAGGAGAGGAATGAAATCTCTGAGCTACCCGTTGCTGTAGCCATTGTTGTAGTCGCGACACTGGTCGAATTGAAGAGAGTTTCAATGTTGACCGAGACTGGAGCTTCGAACAGCAAGGACCCAAGGGGGAGCGAAACAACCAGGAAGTATTTGAGACTCAGTGGGAGACTTGTGAAGGGTACCTGAAGAGGAGGCTAAACCTGAGTAAGATCCTCAATGGCGCAATGGTTAGACTTGTGCTTCGCGCCGAGGTTACGTTCTAGCCCAACGTACTCGCGCCGGATATAAGCCTCGGTGTTCCGGGTTCGCGATCAAGCAATGCTCTCACATCTGCGAAATTACAGTGGCTGTAGACAGGAAGACATCTTCCACAGAGATCAAATACCTTTAGAATAAGGCTCTCTTGAGACCGCCGCGAGTGGCCATCACAATCCGAGGTTACAAGAAGCAGCAGTGACGGATAGTCTCGACCGCTCAGCTGCATGCCAGAGAGCGGATGCTGGTAAGGGCATAACTTAGTGAGCAATTCGATAGTAGACCAGTAAAATTAATCCATCACAAGCCGGTAGCTAGTGTGGTAATCTCTGTCTGTCAGCGGAAATAAGAGCGCCCTAGACGGATACCAATCTTTCGTTTCCCGCGCGAGAGGTAGTGTGAAGGAGAAATGCGAAGGAGCAGTCAATGATTTGGGAGGTAAAAGCTCGGAGTAGAAGTGCTGTTGGGATACAAGAGGGAGGGTTCTCGGATATCATGTATAAAAAGGGCGAAAGGGGAACGTTTCGCACCATTTTCAGCGAAATGACGTGCTATCTCTTGAGATCGATACGAAAGTTTCCACATCCTACTTATTAACCTTACCTGAGCGATGAATTTGATGCGTCTGAGAGAATCAGGGCCGTTTCTCAAGTCCGACTGCGGTCCTGGATTTCGACTAGCTGTGTCTACCCACCGTGAAGCACACCCGCCAGTGAATTGGCTAAGGAGCTTCCCTGCCATTCTGTAATTAAATAGCAAGGTATTTTGATTTTTGAGCCTATTCAACAGGAAATGTCTCAAAATACTGGGTTATCGGACCAGTAGGAACGTCAAGCGAATGTGATCGAGGATTTTTCTCCTCGTTTGAGTGATAAATATCAAAGAACGAGCGAGCAGAGCATCTGGACTACTTGAATAAGTTTAATCCAGCGTTCCCGATATCAGAAGCTTTGGCATAGCCGTGTCTGAGAAGTTGCTGTTGGAGAGCCGACGAACAAAGGATTCGAGTGTCACACGGAAATCACGGTAATACAGCAACGGCATACAGCAGGACCGGGGCCTTTGTACTCAAGAGTCGCTCAAATGATACGCGGGCTATAGAGCCCGGTGTCGAGTTTGAATTTCCGACGGATGGGATCGAACGGGATGCTGGAGTTGGGTATCGGCAAGAACGACGAGATACGCAACATTCCAAGTTAGACGATGACCATGTATAGCATCGAAAATAATGCCATTTATATGTCGTAATCCAAGGAAAATAAGAACTGGTGCGCATCATCGAAGGTTTCCTGGGCGAGCAGTCGGGCAAGCTCAACTCATCGACGTGAAGCCCGGCGTCTAAGGCCATACACGGGCCCATGATAACAATGGCAAGATTAGGAGCTCATTTTGAAATCTAACTGGGACCTGCTAGCAACCGCGTCTTGGGTAACGTTCAGGGTCCAAACATGTGACGCGGAGTTGCGGGTGCGGAGCCTTCCGATGATTCCTTACAAGGGATGGGGTATCATGAAGGCGCATATATCAAGGATTGATAGCATAAGATGCCGGGTGAAGATGATAAATGACAAACAGCAATGGACAGATACATGCAGTACGTGAATTGAGACGAGACGAAATACAGCGAAATCACTGGATGCGGTGAGGAAGGGCGGTAAGCGACGCACATTAATGAAAGGAAAGACTGTCGAGAACGTACGAATTGGAGTGCTTGACCTTTCGTCTTCTTCTCTCCACCCAGTTCGAAGCTGCCATGAGGAAGAACGATCAGCATGCTGGTCCTCAAACTTCAACCTGACGAAGTAACGTACTGCTTGCATCGCTTCAATGCCAACTGCAGCTTGTACTTGCAGGAAGTGCACTCCAACCGTAGCACGATCTTCTTGGTGGTCTTTGCCTTCTTGTGGAAGACGGGCTTAGTCTGACCACCATAACCGGACTGCTTCCGGTCGTAACGACGCTTCCCCTGTGCGGATATCGAAGCTTTGCCGGTCTTGTATTGTGTCACCTTGTGAGGTCTGTTGTAAAGCAGCGGAGAAAAGCCACAAAAGGGAGAAAGGGCCCCTGGGTCAGATTGAGGTTGTAGAAAGAGCCGAGTGGAGTGGATACGGACGTGTGTTTTCGGCAGTTCTTGCCAGGGCAGTCTTGGAAAAAACGCATGTCAGTATCAATCGCTCGGAACCCTTGGGAGTAGGATGGAGCTCACAAGTGCGGCGTGTCCTAGAGACGTGCGATAATGGGAAACGGTTATCAGTCAATGTGAAATTCGGCCCTTTCAGAGTGAGCTTGAACTGACTTGGGAACGTTGACCATGTTGACTAGAGCGACAAAAGTTCGTTAATTAGATGTTTGAAGAGGATCTTAGGCGACGCCGACTTACAATCTAGACTGACGGCGGTGGGACGGGGTTAGTTTCGGAATTCGGTTGATTTTCGTCCGTGCGCGGATTTGTCAGCGGAAGTGCGGCGTTTCCCTTACCCTTCAAGATCTTCAGCCTACTGCGCTTATCGACTCCTGTTATCATTGTCTAACAAGTCCCCTGGAGAGCGGAAACTCAAAATCTCTCTGTGTTTTACTAGTCGGGTGTTACTTGTGACTTTGAGCTCGCTTGGTGCTGCCAAATGGTCATCAAGCGTCTAACGACAGGTCAAACTCGACGTCGACCGACGCCGTCGTCTAGAATCTCCGCCAATTCCAGATCTTAGTCCATCTGACGGCCCCGACTTGAATCTATGATTGCAGTTGGACATTCTGTGGGCGTGGTAGTCTTAGTGTCTGCCGTTTAACTCCCAACACGAGGTATTCGGCGAATAAAGGGAAGGGCGTGGAGTTCAGACTGTGCAACTTCAGGCACGGTCGATGCGACTCCTCTCGCAGACAAAAGGAGTGTTTTCTCATCATTATCTTACATCGAGAATCCCTTGTGCATCGTGCAAAGATATCCTTATGTCGCCGTCCCGACGTCCACACCTTCTCAAGCTCGGTCAGGGTTTTCCTCACCCTGAAGACAATCGGAGTAATTGTTCCTCCCCCATCCCGATTTGTACACTACACTCGCGACTTCTTTCTCGACACGAGGCTAATGCTGCAAAAGTCTAGTTGTGCATTGTGCGTCTACGCCCGCATTGTACAATCGGTTTTCAGGAGGCCTCCCGAGATCATATATATCATCCCATCCCTGGCCATCCTAAAGCCTCCATCACGAACCCCAACTCACTCTTACGCTCTTGTCTCGCTCTCTCTTAGACTCCATCACTTGCCTCATCAAACCTAATACCCCACATCGCATTTCAACTCATCCCATTAGTAAATATTTGTAAAACCGATCCTCACGCAAGCCAGACGACATTCGCCATGATCACTCCTCGAAGCACCAACTCCTCAGCTCGTTACGCAGGCCGAAAGCTGTCTTCCAAGCAGCCTCCCTCGATGAGCTATGGCGAACCTGGCCAAGCCAGCATTGAGCTGGACGCCCCAGTGACCCAACTCGGTCCAACCGAACAGTGAGTCTTTGCAGCTGCTGATGTGTCAAAGTTCGTGCGGACTTAACGAGGCGTCTACTTATAGGTACTGCACTGCCACCGGCGAAACCGAGATCGACACTTCCGTGTTCAAAGGCCTCCCCTACACCGTTGGCTTTGCTCTTAAATGCGGCGACGCACTTCTCGACTGGAACCAAGATGGTCCAGGAAACTACTACCGCGCCAAATCATCCATCAAAATTCAACCCCGACTCGTCGTTGATCGGACTTGCTTCGTCAAGTTTGGACTCATCCTCCCGAGGTCCGTTTGCCCAGTCCCAGGCGAAGGAAGGAGGGAGTTTGAAGTTGAAGTGAGGGCTTATGCTCTCGAAGATCCAGACCTGTGCACTCGAGCAACGGCTAGGTTCATGGTGATGAACGGCACTGGATATGCCGGCGGTCGGAGAGCGAGCCGGAGCTAGACGACATACATACCCCCCTGGACTCCACATCACACGGACGATATCCTGTACTACCCATTCTATGCTGTTGATCGGCGACACGTGTATTAAGTATCTCATTCAGCCTGTTACCCCTCTATCACTGTATCCTTAGCATTATGTATTCGCCTCGGTATGCCTATGTCAAACATGTTCTGTCAGTGCTATAGTGTTCGAAGTGACTCGTGAAATGTGATGATATCCGGCAACTCAGGGGCTTTCACGTTGATTCTCAAAGCGACTGGAAGAAGGTTTCTCGAAGCGTGGTCATGGGACTTGCCGGTGCAGCTGTCGATTTCTTAGCACTCGTGCATGACATTTCGGATCGGTTGATCGCAAGAGACCTGACGACCAATTAGAGAATACTCCTGATGGGACGCCTTGCCGTTGAAGTACTTCTCCAGGTACTATCGAGTGATCGCGACATCCTCTATCCGACACGCGGAGGGTTACGCGTAGGTTGTGTGCCGCACCAGGCTCCAGCTCGGGGTTGCTTCCGCGACCGAGACGCCGCGGCGAACTCGATTTTTTACTCGCGGTCGTGTGTAGCAAGACAGCGGACACGAGCAGCGTGAAGATTTCGCAGGTTAAAATGATCCTGAAAGTTAATAGATCGCGTAAAAATTCTACCCTGAACGTCGCGATAAGCTACAACTGGGCTGAAAAATTGGCACCACGCGGAGATCTCGCTGGGAGCGAGGTTTCATTTAGAGCGCCTCCAACACCCCAGCTGCACGCAAGAATCCCAGATGATTGGAGTAATCCACAGGTCAGGCTGTCACGTCGATGTGGTAATGGGAGATCGAGTGTATGGCCGTTGCGAGATTGATCTTGGATTGATTTCCGTAAAGTTTGACCCATGCCAGAGCCGCGAGGCTAGCCCAAAGCCGTCGAAGGTGGCGAAGGGTATGCTCGAACGAGTAGGACGATACATTGATTTCGACTGGGTAACTAGCATGGGCTGAACGATGTCTAAGGTCTCTGATGAGCAGAGGGGAAGCGGAGGATGGACGGTGTGGGACTGAGCGATTGGGCAGTTGTTTGTGCATGTAAATCCAGGGTTCACAGGGTTCACGGCCGACAGGTTGGGGAGATTGGGAGATGGTGCGACGCGAAATCGCCCCAGAGACTCGATTCCTCGTACCACCAACAAAACCCTCTGCATTGAGAAAAACTATAAAAACGGGTACGTCCTCCCCAGATCGCTCGCTGCTTTCTCGCTCCCCAATCCCCCTCCTCACTCCTCCTTCCTTCCTCCTCGTAGATCATGTCTTCAAAGCGTAAGCCTACGACGCGTCGTTTTTTAACCCTTTGCCTCACGCATTTCCCGTTTTACCCTTACCATTAGCTATCCGCGAGTACGATGCCAAGCTTTTGCTAGCTTACTGGCTTGAGCGCGCTCCCGCAATCTCCAAATCCGCTACCGTTCAGACCGACTTCATCTACCCTCCGCCTCAAGTCGCCCAGGTTGCATGGGACCCTACCACCGGCGCCATTACTCCTGATACTCAGCTCCCTCAATGGGTCACCTCCACCAAACTCGTCGCTAAGCCTGATCAACTCATCAAGCGCCGAGGAAAAGCTGGTTTGCTCGCGTTGAACAAGGATTGGAACGACGCCAAGGCTTGGATCGCTGAGCGCGCCGGCAAGCCCGTCAAGGTTAGTGATTTCTGATACCATGTTCTTAGTATCCCGCATTTTGCATCGTGGTTATCCTTTATCGCGTTGGATTGCTTCCGCGGTCTCATAATTACGATGCTGACTCGCGATGCGTCTAAATTACAATTTCCAATTAGGTCGAGACCATTACCGGCACCTTGAACAACTTCATCGTCGAGCCCTTCCTTCCCCATCCTTCTGATGCCGAGTTCTACGTCTGCATCAACTCAGACCGTGATGGTGACAACATCCTCTTCACTCACGAGGGTGGCGTCGATATTGGCGATGTCGATGCAAAGGCTCTCCGCCTCCAGTTGCCTGTTAACCAGGAGTTCCCATCTCGCGATGTGATCAAGAACACCTTGTTGACTCACGTCCCAGATGCCAAGAAGGAGACTCTCGTCGACTTCCTCATCCGCTTGTACAGCGTCTACGTCGATCTCCACTTCGCCTATCTCGAGATCAACCCCTTGGTCTGCTTGGATGGCGTCAACGGCAAGCCTCCGACCATCCACTATCTCGACATGGCCGCTAAGCTCGATCAGGTACCGTTATTTCGGGCCCTAGTTCGCGAACGCCGAAGCATTGACCGGTTTCGATTGCGTTTTAGACTGCCGAGTCAATCTGCGGACCGAAATGGGCTATTGCTCGCGACGTTTCGGTCATCTCTGGTGCTCCTCCAGCCAAGGGCGTCCAGACTGACCGTGGCCCACCGATGGGTAAGGAGGGGAAACCCTTTGCTCTGACCCGCTCGACTGGGGCTAACGACGCGTCTCCTCGATTTTGCCCCACCACGTGATCAGTTTTCCCCGCACCCTTCGGTCGCGACTTGACCAAGGAGGAAGCTTACATCCAGAAACTCGATGGCAGCACCGGTGCCTCGCTCAAGCTCACCGTCTTGAACCCCGAGGGACGCATCTGGACTATGGTTGCTGGTGGTGGTGCTTCGGTCGTCTACAGGTCAGTTTGGCCGCCAGGAACGTTTATGAAACCGAATCCCTGATAGTGAGATTTTGCAGTGACGCTATCGCTGCTCACGGCTTCGCTCACGAGCTTGCTAACTACGGCGAGTACTCTGGTGCTCCTACCGAAGGCCAGACCTACGAGTATGCCAAGACCATCAGTACGTTTAGACCCTCCCCCTTGGCTATTCTAGCATGATTCTAAAACCTCCCATCACATAGTCGACCTCATTACTCGCGGCACTCCCAGGCCCGATGGAAAGATCCTCATCATTGGTGGTGGTATTGCCAACTTCACCAACGTCGCTGCCACCTTCAAGGGTATCATCCGCGCCTTGGAAGCGTACAAGACCCCTCTTATCAACCACAAGGTCAAGATCTTCGTCCGACGTGGTGGACCAAACTACCAGGAGGGTCTCAAGGCCATGCGCCTGCTCGGCGAGTCGCTCGGCGTGCCAATCAAGGTCTACGGTCCGGAAACCCACATCACCGACATCGTTCCCCTCGCTCTCGGCGTCACCAAAAACAAGCCAAACGCTACCGTCCCGGTTTCGATTCCCGCCACTCCTCCTCCACCAAAAGCCGCTCAAGTCGACTACGACCCCAAAGCCGAGACTGGTGCTATTCAGCCCAGTGGCAACCGCGTCCAGCCTAACGATCAAATCGTTCACTTCGCTGCTACCGGCTCGTCCTCCCGACCAGCCTACCGTCCCTTCGACGCCTCTACCCGGTCGTTCGTCTATGGTCTCCAACCCCGTGCCATCCAGGGCATGTTGGACTTCGACTACAGCTGTGGACGTGAGACTCCTAGTGTTGCCGCTATGATCTACCCATTCGGTGGTCACCACATCCAGAAGTTCTACTGGGGTACCAAGGAGACTCTCCTCCCCGTGTACACTAGCGTCAAGGAGGCCGTCGAGAAGCACCCCGATGCTGATGTTGTCGTCAACTTCGCTTCGTCCCGCTCCGTATACTCTTCAACTCTGGAGATCATGGGCTTCCCTCAGATCAAGGCCATTGCTTTGATCGCTGAAGGTGTTCCGGAAAGGCACGCTCGGGAGATCCTCCACCTCGCCAGGAGCAAGGACGTTCTGATCATCGGTCCCGCAACTGTCGGTGGTATCAAGCCTGGGTGCTTCCGTATCGGCAACAGTGGAGGGTGAGGCTTTCGTCTATGACTTCAGTGTTGGTTCGCTGACTTTAGTATTCTTTAGTATGATGGACAACATCATCGCATCCAAGCTCTACCGCCCTGGCTCCGTCGGTTACGTCTCCAAGTCCGGTGGTATGTCGAACGAGTTGAACAACATCCTCTCCATGGTCACCAACGGAACGTACGAGGGTATCGCCATCGGTGGTGATCGTTATCCCGGCTCGACTTTCATCGACCACTTGCTCCGCTACGAGCAAGATCCCGAGTGCAAGATGCTCGTCCTGCTCGGTGAAGTCGGTGGTGTCGAGGAGTACCGTGTCATCGACGCTGTCAAGAAGGGTATCATCAAGAAGCCTATCGTCGCCTGGGCCATTGGTACTTGCGCCAAGATGTTCACCACTGAGGTTCAATTCGGTCACGCCGGTTCCATGGCTAACTCCGACCTCGAGACCGCTGATGCCAAGAACGCCGCCATGAAGGCTGCTGGCTTCGTTGTTCCCGACACCTTCGAAGACTTGCCAACCGCCTTGAAGGACACCTACGAAGCGCTTGTTAATAACGGTACCATCGTCCCCGCTGCAGAGCGCGATCCTCCGGTCATCCCGATGGACTACAAGTGGGCTCAGGAACTCGGCATCATCCGCAAGCCAGCCGCTTTCATCTCCACCATCTCCGACGAACGTGGACAGGAACTCATGTACGCCGGTATGCCGATCTCCGAAGTCTTCAAGGAGAACATAGGTATTGGTGGTGTCGTCAGTCTGTTGTGGTTCAAGAGACGTAAGTGATCGTGACAACCTACGACCATCGCCCGATCTAATATGTATGCTGCTCAGGTCTCCCCGAATGGGCCACCAAGTTCATCGAGATGGTTCTCATGCTTACTGCTGACCACGGTCCAGCTGTCTCTGGGTACGTCCACTTCTAACTACCGGTTTTCGGGAAGTTATTCATCAGGCATCTATCTTTAATAGTGCCATGAACACCATCGTCACCTCGCGTGCCGGAAAAGACCTCATCTCTTCCATTTGCTCTGGTCTCTTGACCATCGGTTCTCGCTTCGGTGGTGCCTTGGACGAGGCTGCTTCCATGTTCTCGAGCGCTCGCGATCGTGGTCTCTCCCCACGAGAGTTCGTTGATGAGGCCCGTCGCGCTAACAAGCTGAGTAAGTACACACGGGCTACTCGTCGAAGTCTTCAATACTCAACCCGCATCCGATTTATAGTCAGCGGTATCGGTCACAAGATCAAGAGCGTTAACAACCCCGATTTCCGTGTCGAGCTCGTCAAGGAGTTCGTCCAGAAGAACTTCCCCACCCATACCCTACTCGACTACGCCCTCGCCGTCGAGAAGGTCACCACCGCCAAGAAGGATACTGTAAGTTTGATGAATATCTTATTCTGAATACTTGTTTGCTCATTCTGCCCTGATAGCTCATCTTGAACGTCGATGGTTGTATCGCTGTCTGCTTCGTCGATCTCCTTCGCGATAGCGGTGCCTTCACTCGGGAAGAAGCCGACGAGTACATCAAGGTATACCGAGTAAACTCTATTCACCCACTCTAGCCGTTGCTGACCCAATAATGAATCCAGATCGGAGCTCTCAACGGCTTGTTCGTGCTTGGCAGGAGCATCGGTTTCATCGGCCACCATCTCGACCAGAAGCGTCTCCGCGCACCACTCTACCGCCATCCCGGTAAGCTTCGCTCTGTCCGTGTTCGACACTGTTGGCCACCCCCGCTTACGATGACCACTTTTCAGCCGACGATATCTTCATCAACATGTTGCCCATCGCTCAACCTCGTGTGCTGGCCAAGGCGACGTAATGTATTTCGGTCACGAACGTTGTGAATGCTCCCAAAAGAATGATCACGATGACGTGTCGCTTGTATTTCTTTTTCTTGGTGTTAAAATAGACTATACGCACTGCATTGTTCGCATGATCCCAATGAAAAATCTACTTCCTTTCCACTTTGTGCCTAGAATCCGGATGTTTCGACTCTTACCTTTCGGCGATCCGTGGAAGCGCGAAAAAAGCCACCATGTAAGACCTTCTCCGTGACAGGTCGCCCAGATAAGCGTCATTAGGTGCGATGTGCTTTTGGAAACTGTCGGGGGGATGGATCTTGTTCGCGCGTTGCTCGGGTTTGCGCTGACCGCACAGACGTTGACAGAAATGGTCCAAGTCCTCATAAAATGGAGCAATCGGACGAGGACCGACAGACTCCGCAAGTCCCCCTCTCATACCTCAATCACTCCAAGTCCTTCCTCATCTCCATCCTCATCCTCGTTCGTCTTTTCGATTTCTCCCACCTTTCGCCCGTCGCCTGACGCTTTTGCCAGAACTCAACATGTCTGCTGCCGAGGTCATCATTGAAGACACTTACCTCATCAGCCACTTCTGTTCGTCGCTATCGTGCTTAACTCGTCAGCCGACTACTCATGGCCTGATTCCTCATCTTGGTCGACATAGGTGCCGAAGGCATGGCCGAAACCAACCGCTATCTCACTATGACAGATAAGGGCATCGTGAACGGGCACTCTCCGACCGATACGCCTCAGCAAGAGGTGAGCTAAATGCGAGGGTCGTAGGCTTACGCCGACCCGGCTCTCGTTTTGCACTTCAGTGGATCGTCAAGAAGAAGCCCGGCCCCTCTACGGCCCTCCCACTCTACAGCGTTCAAAACGTCGCCTCCGGCTTGTATCTCGGCTATGGCAGTAGTGCTACTCATGGCGCTTCCGCAAGAGGCCAGAGCACTGCTTGCTACTGGGTCTTCATTCGTGAAAGCATGGTGGGTCCCCGGAGGATCGGAAGCTCTGGCTGAGCGAGCAACAGCTGACCTCCGAATTGTCTGCCCAAAGTCTTACCGTCTTCAAACCCCCGACGGAGCCATGTCTGTTGGGATTGGCAACTGCACCAACCCGCCCGAGGACGTCGCTGTAAGTGCTTTGTTCTTCAGCAGCGAACGGAAGGAACCTCACCAGCTTACCCTGTTTTAGGTCGGTCTTGCTGGTGATGGCGTAAGTGTCTTGTTCCTTTTATGCTTTGCCTCAACATGCTTATGAGCGCTACGCTTCTCGGTTCATGTTTCTGTAGCGTGGACCCAACGAAGCTCGCCGATGGGCATTCATCCCTGGCCCTCGCATCTATCCCATCCCCGGTGGCGAGTATATCATCAACTGCAAGGCCACCAAGACAGTCGTAGACAACGGAGACCATTATAGCAAGATCGGCAACCGTATCATTGGGTGGACTCCTCATGGAGGGAAGAACCAGATCGTAAGTTGCCAACAAGGGGCGCAGTTCATTTGGCGTACTCACCAATTCGACCACCCAATTCCTCGTAGTGGACGTTCAAGATCAAGCCTGGCACCGACCTCTACGAGATCTTCTGCTTCGAGAACGGGATTGCCCTCGGCACAGCCGCTGCCAACCTCGCTCCCGCGACAGCAGTAACTCTGCAAAAGACTCCATTACTGTTCCAGGTCCGCAACGTAGGGGGAGAGTTCTACCGGTAAGAGACAGCCTAGCTCGTGCTATTTTCCAGTCTTCTGATCACCGACGACTCTTTCGGATGTAGTCTGAGCGTTATCGTCGATGGAAAGAACACGAACTACGTCCTCGATGTCACCGCGTCCAACCCAAAGCCTGGTACATTGGTAAGAAACTCCCCTAGTCTTCTGAGGCATCCTTCGTTGATATACCCTATTTAATCCGCAGATCATTGTCCATCCTTGCCACGGCGGAGACAACCAGCAATTCAAGCTGCAGCGTGTCAAATAAGGAAGCACCTCGTCCGATCGGCTTTGTAACGGCCTCCCTACTATGTTCTTGGTCTAATTAGTCTTTAACTATTCCTTGATACGGCATGATGCATATCTTGTGATGAAGTGTCTCGTGTGAAGTTGCTTCTAGTGCCAGTGGTTCAGATTCCCATGCTCATTGCCCCCAAAGTCATGGTTGGTGTAGGTAATTCACGACTGAACGATGAGTAGTTGATCATCTGTCTACGAATACTTGGTGGCAACTTCCCCTGAGTCTGTTTAGAAACTCGTTGCACGAAACGCCCTGGAAGTCGACCAGGTCACTCCGAACGTTACGTCCACGCCAACCACACGCGGCGGACTTGTGCAGCCTTTTAGACTTGTCGAAGATCCGTTGGAACGATCGAAACGACTAATTGATCAACCCCGTTGCATATATCGACGCCCAGGGTTCATCTCGCCTCGCATTCGCCGCAGCGCACTAGATCGACAGATTCGAGTCAGTGAAGGGAATGGCAGTCACTTACAGGATGCCAAATCGGTGGCTTTGGAGCACGCAGAACACAGTAGAGCAAGCGCAGAGACGGCGCAGTTTTAAGCAGAAATGTAGTCTTTCGGTCCAGTACAGAGGGGTAACAGGAATCTTAAATAAGGAATAGAAGAGCTGAGAGGACGACGAGAAAGACAACAGCGCAGATCAAGAGGGAGTATCATAGGAGGCGCAAGCAACATAGTGAGGAATTCCGCTAGTGCCGGTGAGTGCACGCAAGGACGGATAGCCCTGGAGCGGAACAATGCAGACGGGGTTTAGTCGTCGGCCTTGTTGGCGGGGTTCTCGCTGGAGGTCTTCCACTCCTCAGCAACCTTCTTGAAGCTGCAGACAAACAATGCACGATGAGCAAGTAATTTTTGGGAATGCAAAGGCAGAATCGGACTTACCGCTCCTTATGGGTCATGTCCGGGAACTTCTCCTTGAACTCGGCGAGCTTCGCCTTCATGTAGACTGCGGCGAAAGAGTTTGATGAGCCCGGCCAGAAAGTGGAATGTACATGAGAGTTGTACTCACTGTTGTAGGGGGATGGGCCCTTCTTGCGACCACCAGCACCGGCAGAAGTCGAGGACTTGGCTGGGAGGGCGAATCACACGGAACGTCAGCTCCGCCCTGCATGCCCAGGGCGTCGAAGGACGACTTACTCTTCTTCTCGCCATTAGCAGCTTTTTTCGGGGGCATGGTGGATAGGTGAAGAGGTGGGAAAGGACTGGGAGTGGGCAGTTCAAGATCAAATTGATCAAACACCCGCAGACGGTTCGTTATCTGCCCAGAGTGAAGTCGTCAGCATCGCAAGTAGAGACCCCCAAGAGCTTATGGGTGCATGGACGTACATCAAGAATGTCCGAAAAATGAGTGAAAACGCGGTGTGGACCGAAAGTTGACGCGGTGTGGATTAGAGACGACGACGAGCGGGTCAGTTCGGTCGTAAACAACGCGGCGTAGACGGAAAAAGTGTCCCCAGAGTGAGCAAAAAATCTGCAATCAGTATTCAGGTCGCACTATTAGTATAACGAGGAGAACGCACCTAGCCGGAAAGGATGGAGTGGTCGAGGAGGATGAGAGGTGAAGGGGGGATGGTTGAGGAGGCAGAAATTCGATGCGCAATCTCAAGTACTATGACCCCCTCCAGGAAATTAAAGCGGAGCTTGAAAACTGCCTCTACGTCAAATACATTGCCTCGGTTCTCCTCACGTGATCACAACACACCATTTTGGGCTAGTTCTTCTTCTCAGGCTCCCAACGAGGCTCCCATCCTGCCTCTATGCCTCCATCTCATAGGCTCTCATAGCCCGTTGTCTGCTGCAGTATTTAACGACGATTTTCCGACTCACGGAGGGGGGATGTGGAAGGGCGCAAACAGAAACGGGGCGGACCACATGCGGAGGTCCCTCTCGCTCCATCCGCTGATGCCTCCCGGACATGCTGAGTTTGGGTGGTAGACTTGCGGGGCTTTAGGTGTCCCGTGGCCGGTCTTCATAATTCCATCTCATCAGCTGGATCTGCAGAACCCAGCCATAAGGATTGCGTCCCAATTTCAACCTGCTGACTGTTATCATGTTGGCTTTGCGGTTTAACCACACGGCGTTTTCCCGCCAATCCGAGAAACGTTCCGGTTCGGGGGCGCTTTTACCTATTTCCCACTTCAGAAATTCCCGCCCCAATCCAGCTTTTCGCATCAACATCGCCCCTCCTCGACTTCTCCCCTTCAAGCTCTTTGGCTCGAATTAATTGCTGCTAGAAATGCGCTTCTCGGCGAGGAACTTCCTGTCGCCGTCGCCCCCCCCCGAATATTTCCCTGAAAGGAAGCCTGCGTTTCCTGTTCAATATCTTCAAGTGCCCCCAGCCTGTGTTTTCCATATTTAATGGGTGCCCAATTTCCTCTCTCGGTCAGGACGTGGCCAGGTCCCTTGGCCGAATGACCCTCGTCGCCCGTGCTATCCCCAAGATCGCCCTGTCCCAGCACGCAAATTTCCTTATGTTGGTGCTTCTGCATCCTCTATACAGCTCATACGGCAGTCGTCGATGAGATTTCCACACGGTGGAGCCACCCAAGCCGTGTAGAGGAGGTGTCCGTAAAGGGGATTCGGCAGAATCTCCAGGTGGCTTCCTTCACGGTCCGCAAGTCAATGGGCAAGTAAACAGTACAGCATAAATTTGCGACAGCGACGCAACCTACTCGTACATGCGATACAGAAAAGGAAAACAAAAGGAGAAACGGCCAGAGCTTTTCGAGCGCTCCGACAACACGCCAAGGAAGGGAGATGTACAAGGCAGACGCGAATAGACGTCGAACGATGCCGGGATGAAGCGACGATGAGGCCGATTCGCACCAATTGGTTAGGCCCCGGGTACAAAGTATCGAACAAGAGAAGAAAGGCAAACCGGAACTAAACATATCTTGGACGGACCCAACCTCTTAACTTGGACTACCATCACGCCAGCGACCAAATCAAGCGTTCTTGGGGTTCTCCTTCGAATTGGCCCACGCAGCAGCAGCTTGCTTGAACCTAAATCAAATTGTCTCGTTATTGTATCAACGGCTTGATGTATAGCCTTCTCAACTCACCTCTCTTTGTGAGGCTGGTCGGGGTTCTTGGCCTTGAGCTTAGCAAGCTCGGTCTTCATAAAAACGTTATAGGCGCTGGCCTAAACGTGGTTTGTGAGGAAGAGCGCGGGGAGAAGTACCTACTCCGAGGTGATGCCTACCTTTTTCTTCGTTCCGCCTCCAGATGAGGTCGACGATTTGGCTATTCGACGAGTTCGGCTGTCAGTAGACCTCTCTTGAGAGGAAGTTGAGCACTGGCTCACTTTTTCGTTCAGTCGCTGCTTTCGGCATGGCTGAAAATAAACCGGACGGAATCACGATAGAGGAGCGGCTATCAGTAACCCGGTCCTGACTTGACAAGACTCTCGTCTTTAGGACAGAAATCAACAGCCTTCAGGCTAACGCAGCGTCCAAGCCATCATATAATCTGTGCGGCTTGTCTCGCTAGCCCGATCGATTGGAAGGAAAAGGCGCAAAAGATGTGGTCGTGATTCCAACCACAAGCCGCTTTTTCCCGGCCAGGCTCTAATGCTCCCCATCGATGCTCAAAGGAAACAAGGGCAGCTTTTGCGAAATACTTACTGGACGTCTAATATGGATGGTCGTGGGGCTCCTGCTGGACAGACCAAAATAAGTGGAGGAGGGGTTTTTGCAATGAGGGAAAGGGAGAAAGAGAGGGGGTTGAGGGGAAAAGACGAACTATGGGCACTCGCTGTGACCTCCTGATTATAGGGCAGTCAAAGAAGGACGCGGTGCCTCGAGCTAGGGTGCATTGTGTTGTTGTTTGGACGATAACCAATCGAAGCGATAAGTAGAAACAGAGTAATCTCGTGGTTCGTCCCAAAGCACGCTATTTTGTTAGGAAGTGCCCTAATCGGACTAGCCACTTAATCGAGATAGGCTGCTTTGGCCGGAAATCCTAAGATCGGTCTTTCCGTTGAGACGCTTAGCCGCCACCGACCTTTGCTATAGCGATCAGTCGTAAAAGGAGACTGCTCGTTGTTCGGTATAATGGCCTCTAAAGTCTCTGCGTGCCATGCGGTGCGGGAGAGCGTCGTCGTATATAACTCCGACACAGGGGCAAGCAAATAAGAGAAGCTCAAGAAGCTACCACGTGATTTTGTTTGTTTGCTTTGAACTTTCCTGCGAACTGGCGATCTCCGAAAAGTCACCTTAGGAAGCCGTTAGCACTCCTTGACTCGTGTTAAGTGCATGTCCAATTGCTGCCGGAGTCTACGACGACAGAGGAAGTCGTGTCGCCAGTTCGTAGCAAACTCTGGGCAGAGAGGTCTCTCGATGGCGTCGAAACGCCCAGCATCTCACCTGTGTTGAAGGGACAGGTACCACGCTGGCACAATCAAGTCCTTGATCATACCCTTTTTAATTCCTTTCTCCAGGAGTGAGGTTATTAGGCTGGCCCTGACTTCGTGGACTGATAAATTTCCGACCGAACGTGTTCCTTGATAGCTGAGCGCCTCACCGAAGAGTCCTAGCGCAAGTCTATGTGCCAGCTGCAATGTAAAATAGTCCACAAAAATATCATTTCAAACTAACGAAGAGATTCAAGACACATAAATGACAGCATACAGCATAGAACTACAGTCCGACCGTGTACTCGGCGCATGCTAAAATGAGTGGTGCTACAAAAATTGCAAAATCCTACATGATCACACATCCTCGGTCAAAATCCCCCACTTCTACACCACCTACCGGCGTCTGAGCGCCGCTCGACCTCCAAGGGAACCACCTGGGTGTTCTTCCGCCCTCAGAAGATGATGATGGAGTGCTCGTCCCACTGCCGTCTCCTTTCTTCGTGGCTGCAAGGACTTTCTTCCTCTTCTCCCGAGCCGCTGTCATGTTGTCCACTGCCTGCCACGAGTGGAAGGTTTTGAGGATCACGCGACTCTCGTCGCACTCGTCCCCAACAAAGACGTTGCCCGTGATGGCATCCGCGCCAGACATTGGGTCCTTCTTGTCGCGTTCGTCATAGTATCCTAAGGCACGTGCCTCCCATGCACGGTACCCTCGCCTGTTTCGTGTCACATATGGCCCGGATGACGCCAGACCCTCCGTATATACGCTCTTTGTTACGTTTCGGCAGTCGACGGCGACGACCTCCGCTCCTTGGATCTGGCGTCGACGGCAAGCTTTGACGAATTCCCTCACGACATGATCGGACGCCCTCGTGTTGTCGACCTCCAACGTTTTCAGACGGTTGCAGCCCTGAATTAAGGCGAGGAAAGCCCCATCCGTCAGATTTCCGGCGTAGGAAAGAATAATCTCTTCCAAGAGTTCTCCTGGATGCGGTTGCCGCTTCGAAGGGCCGACTTCGTCCCGACCCTGAGCCAGATCAACGTCTCGCCTTCTCTGGTCCGTTAGCGGAGGTGGTGGTGGAGGGACGAGAGCCGCCAGGACGGAATCCGTTATTTCGCTCGCATCTTCCAAATCCAACCGTCGGATCCAGGGGGTCGTGTTGAACAGACGGATTAACCCATTATCTCGAATCGCGGCTCCGATGCCGCCCAGCTCGAAAAACTCGAGATCCGAGACAGAGTACGCGATGCTTCCGGCTGCTGCATCTGTGAGGAGGGGACAGTTGGACAGGGATAAACGTCGTAGCACGGTTCGTCGGCGATGGTACTTCTCCAAACTCATTGGATTGAGCCCCATCTCACGCGAAGTCAGGGTAATTCTCCGATACGGCTCCACATCTATTGCTCCATCTTGGCTTTGAGCTTTGAGAACTTGATTATCATCGAAGCGTTCATCCCACCGCACGAAGGCCTCCAAATCTTCATCCCCGAGAGTGCGGGCTCCGCTGACATCCAACACCTCCAAGTCTGGGATCCCCCAACCAAGCATGAACATCGTCTGTCCGGTCATCCTCTTCAGCCCGCTCAACTTGAACTCTTTCAGCATTGGGAACCTCCTCGCCGGAATAGGGAATCTGGGCCGCCCATTCGCCGAGAACGATCGGTAGGATACAGGAGGGTTCGTGACTCCAATCATGTCCTCAACCCCACTGGCCGACATGTTCCCGCAACGACTTAGGTCGAGCTTGACCAAGTTCGCTGCGCACGAGGTGCCAATTAGCTCGCACGTTGCATTGGTCACTGCTGCCACGCCTCTCAGGGACAGGACCTCGAGGTGCGGCGAGGAACTTAGGAGATTGTGGAGCGAACGTGTATGGATCGACATGCAGCCGTGCAGATGGAGGCTTGTGAGACTCGTGGTCGGCGGATTCATTAAGGACGTTCGGTGGGACGGCACGGTGGATGGATAAGGGGCCATCGACAACACTGGAGAGTGAGTGGACATCTCTTCGTCCTCCGCATCACTTTCCTCTGAGGCTTGTTGCGAGCCGGGCCGAGAGTGACTGATCGCTGATCTGCGGGCTCGAATGTTCTCCACGATATCCATCATGGTTTGGGGCGTGATCCCAACGACTCCTCGAAGATCGAGCGACTTCATGAATGGCCCGACGGACTTGGTTACCCGTGTTAGGAAAGATCCCGGGACTTGTGGGAAGTTGGCAAAGGACGCAGAAGCCCAAAGCTGTCCGTCCAAAGACAAGACACGCCATGCCTTACACACCTATCGAGCGGGTTAGTCAACAAGGACCACAAGCAACGAATATACAAACTTACTCTTCCGATCCTCACTAATTCCCTGACTCCTCGCTCAAATCCGACCCAACGAGGATTCTCCGTCTTGGCTTTCTTTCCAACAAAGGCCTCGCTCGCGGTGCCAGCCGCCGTTCCGACACTCCACTCGTTGCTATTCACGAGGTTTTCATGATCGGCAACGTGCAGCTGAATCAATGTTCGGAAGACCTGCAGCCGCAATTCGTACGGCAAAACCGTATCGAAGTAATCGACCTTGACAACGTGGCGTGGAACTGGGGAAGCTAGAGTCGATGAAACGGCAGAGATGGGGGACGCCAAGTCTTCTGGTAGAACCTGCCCACATCCGTCCGGCTGTGGAATGAGTCTCGCGTTTAGAGGCGGGAGCGTATGGATGTAAGTGAAAGCGAGCGAGCTGTCTGGGCCAGACACTGAGGTCAGCACGGAGTTGGAGTGGGGTCGGAAGTTGGAAGGGGATATAACGGAAGGGCCCGTTATCACATAGTAGGGAGATGAAAGCCTAGCCGGCTGGGGGTTGGGTGTAGACGTTCGCTCGGCGACCGCCGACGAGACCACCGCCTGTGGAACCGATGGCGACGTATTGGCTCGACCGACAAACTTGAGCTTTGGAGGGCGAACGGGAGTGGTAGGGCGCGTCGGCATAATCTCAGGAACTCCCAAGGTGGCCATCGGGACCAGAGAGGTGGGAGATGAGACGCTAGCGGATGCAGCGGTCCCTGTGACATTTGACAGGAGGATGGATGGTCGACCAGGATGAGTTGATGAGCTCGCCACGACGATACCTCCTGATGAAGGTTCCTCTCCTTCCAAGCCTTCCTCGTCGTGCGCGGCGGACACGCTTGGAACGCGTGAACTCCACTTGATTGTCGTGCTTCCGGATATGGAAGAAGCAGCATCGTCCAGGCCTGCGTCTTCGGATTGTGGAACGAAAGCCCCACCTGCTGTCGGTGTCACAACGGGCGAGATATAGTGAGGGTTCGGCAGTCCCGAATGGGCAGGAGCGTGACCTAGGGGTTGACTAGAACTGGCCTGACCCGAACTCGATGCCCCTTGACGTTCACGGAAGAGGTCTCGGATATTCGGCACCACACTTGTGCTGCCTCTACGCCCGCGCCTTTCTTTCCCTCGTTTGAAGCTGCGTCCACGGCTAGCCAAAGAGAAGAACCGGCGTATTGACTGCTTTTTCTTCTGCCTCCTCGCGGTCTCGTCCCTGGAGCCGGAGCGCGAATGCGACTCGCCTGGAACGGGTGTCGGTGACCTTCTCTGAGAGTGCGCAGACTGAGAACGCCGATGTGAGAAGAAGTGTGCATGGTGTCGTCCGACGCTGGGGATGAACCTTTGGTCGGAGAACGAAAGGCCGATACGCGACCTTCGGCTCGCGAATTGCCGAGGAGAGATTGATTCCGGGCTACTTGATAGAATTGATGGGGATCCAACTTTACTGATTTCGGGATCATTTTGAAGCCCGGTGTCGGTGAAAGTCGGCGGGCTCTCGGGTTCAAGGGAGTCGTCCTGCCTCAGAGCGTCTGTTGCAGCGCCCGTTGACGGAATCGGCACAGCACGTTCCTTGCCCTTGCCCTTGCCTTTCGGGTCGCCGATTTCGATGTACTCGTTGTACGGGAAACTCGCAGGGCCCCTTGAGGACGATGCGTAGGAGGTCGACGGAGTCGTCAGGGGTTCCTCCGACATTTCGGTCGTGAGCGAGTCGTTCCTTGCCAGGATGTAAGACGACGAAGGGTATGGTTGAACGGGATGCTGCGCATGGAAGTACGAGTCTCGAGAGTCGGGGTGCTGCGGAAAATGTTTCTGATTTGGGTCGGGGGAGAAGTTGAACGAGACCGGGGTGTCTGGAGTATCCGACGAAAAAGTGAAGGTTGGTGAAGATGCGTCCATGGAAGACAGTCTGGTATGATATAGCATGTCTTTAGATGATGAAGAGCGGTGCATTGGAACGTCCATTGGTTGAGTTGGGTCGTGTGCCATGGTGAAGGGCGGGTTGGAGAACCAGGTTGGGGAGGATGACAGTGGGGTCGTCGTGCTGGTGGGAGACATGGAGAAGACTCCTTCATCGTCCTGGACAGTCATCACGTCTCCTGTGTACAGGTTGACTCCTTTTTTCGAGGGTATAGGTTGCAGAATGTGGAAAGGTGTGCTGGGATAGGCTCCTATAACCGTAGCCCCTGAATCGGTCGCCACTCCCTCCTTACGGTCATTGCCTTCGTCGACCATGACGAGCTTCGGGCCACGAGACACCACAGCGCTAATGAAAAGGGGTTCCTATAGTTGCCGAAAGCTGGATAGGAGATGGCACTAAGATGCTCGAAATTGCGCTTTGGCTTGGGTTGCGGGTAAGACTGGAATGGTCGAGGGGGATCAGGTGCGAATGAGTAGCTCGTCGGATAAGTGCTGGAGCAATCGACAGGGCGGCTCACACACCTCCAGGCCGACTCGCGCAAGTCAGTGCGTCCGAGATAATCGCGGTGGCGGTTCAGTCTGTGAGTAGGATTTTCAAGTGATAAGTAGCAGGGTGCATTGATGTCGCAAGGCAGGTAAATTAGCATTCGGACCGGTTCACACGAGTTAACGGCAATCCAATCCGCGCTTCCGATCCCCCAATGCCCGCAATGGAAAATTTTGATAGACGTGCTAGGTATAAGATAAAACGAAAGCAGGGCCGACAACGGGTGAAGCATCAGGGAGGAAAGCACAGCGCCCATGGGTTCCGCGAGTTTGTTGTGGTCAACGAACTCGGACTCATGCTGCCATCTTCTTCTTCTCCTTTAGCCGGCGTCGGGCATCGGCAGCTTTTTGGCGTTTGGCCACGTCCTTGCTGTCCACGAACTTCGTGCCGACGTCAACGAACACGGTCGGCGAGCGCCCTGGGACTGTCGGCTCTACCACATGGGAATGGGATGCAGCGAATTGAGCCGACGCAGCCTCCGATTCTGCGGCTTTCTGGGCAAGCCTTGCCGCGCGGGCTAATAGGTGGGGACCGACAATCGCGTCCTGAAAATTACGCCGGAAATCTCAGTTCAACGATCTCCCCAATGCCGAATAATAATAGCCGTTTCCCACCTTGCCGTCCTCCACACCTTCCCACCAGAGCTTCTCAACCCCCTTCTTCGGAGTTGCTGCTGCTCCCTCCTCATCGGCGACCATGTCGGCTGCACGATAGCTTCGTTGGCCTGGCCATAGCCTCGCATCACCGGTTGGCCTGAATGGCTTCGTGCCCATAGTTGACTCCATCTCTCGCTCAAAATTCTTGCGGAGCGTACGACCTTCCTGAAGAATCAAAGGCAATCCAAAGTCAGTCCTGAGGGTCCCAGAGTTTCGCGTCGAGAAGAAGTCAGGGCATTATGCTGGCGAAAAGGTATAACCACGGGTGCGTCTTCAAGACCTATCGTATGCTCATGTTCATCATACGACAAAGTAGAATAACTCTCACCTATTCAGAAACAGGAAAAGATGCGTCAGTAAACTCATTCAAACCAGGCAGGAATCGAGATGGAAAGGTTCAGTAAGCCATGCATGCTATAAGAGTTTTAACCATGGGTTCTTGTCTTATAGGAGATAATACGAAGAAAAATTCATCCTTGGATAAGAGAAGGAACGATGGGCTTACCATTTGCCATTTAACTTCCTCGCCCTTGAGCCTGATGATGGCTTCAACGCGTTTCAAGCCCAGCCCGAACCGCTGAGAAAGCTCCCGGATGCTGTTCTTTTCGGGATCCGACACGTGAAGATTGAAGATCATTTGTCGGAAGTCAGCTCCTAATGGTGGTGGGGGTTTGAAGGACATATTCATGGGGAAGGGCTATATCCCGAAAAGTGAGATCGCAATTAGGACTGATGCTCTACGACTCCATCTCAGTGACATACGCGATCACCACCAAGGTAGTTCGTCTTGCCGCGTAACGGCTCCTTGTAGTTCTTTCCAACGTCCTTCAACCACGATTGGAACGTAATATCTCCCCGGTCGTCCAGGCCGTCATCCTCTTCGCTCTCCTGGCGGATCGAAGTCGGTAGCTGGAAATCGTCCTCTTCTTCCGCTGTTGATTCTAATCCGTTATTAGCCGTAGATGATGCGCATCTTGCTGATTTCGTAGCGACCGATGGTGCTAAGCGTAGCCTTGAGGCAGAACCGAGGGCAGAAAAATGTCGAGAGATGAGGCTCATTGCAGTCTGTGCACGAAAAATGTCAGACGGAAATAAACGGCGCTGGCCCAAAAAGTAGGCGCCCACACAGGGTCCCGTGTACCTTGAGGATACTTCCGGTCCTCCAGCGTGAACAGGCGTTTAGAAACTGAGATAAACCATTAGGGGGTATCAACTACTAGAAATACAATGGCTATGATGCCGGTACAGCGCTACTCTCCTTCAAAAACCCACACTCTCTACATGTCCAAAATTGATGGTCCTGCCCTTCCGTACCACATACCAAGCAGGTCCACCCTGACAGCTCCCCACCAGGTATGTTAGGACGACCATGCTCACAAGCAGCACAGTGTACGGCAGTGATAGCATTGGTCAGAGTGCATGCAGGACAATCCCATGTCTGCGGTTGCCCCGCTGCCGGCGCCGTTCGCGCTGGCGGGATCCTCACCGCTGCGACTGGCCTTGTCGCAGGCTTCGTTGCCGGAGGTCGAGACCTCGTCTGTGCGGCTACAGCTGGTGGTGCAGGTTGCGATGGGAGAGGCGATTCGCATAGCTCACAGTTCCTTGTCCGAGGTGGATTCAGGAACGTGCATGCTGGGCAGGCGACTTCCCTCGAGCTGGAGGACGACGCGACTGGCTGTGATGGATAGTTAGGTCGCGAACCTGTCGTTGAAGACGCTTTCGGATTAGTTACGGAGACCTCAACACAGGAAATCATTGTATGTCCTCTTACCTGGTCTCTCGAAACTGACACCTTCTGGAGGGCCATCCAAGAGGATGATCTCATCGTCGCTGTCGTCCCAAGCGTCGTTCACCACCGACCACTGCGTAGCCCGTTCGGCTTCCGCTTCAGCCTCCGCTCGTCCAAAAGCACAGCTCTTCTCATCTTTCAGTCTCCTTTCAGCAGCCTTGAATGGTTCCCTCAGCAACAATCCCGACATTGCTTCGAACTGCTTACCTCCGCAGCCAACTGCCTCATGGACTTGCCCTCCCGCGAGTTCCCTCCTAGCTTCTTGTTTCCGGCATTCATTACTACCGCTATCTGCCTTCGCTTCTCTGCAGCTGCCAAAGCTCGTTCTCTTGCCACCCGTGGTGAGGGATTGTGCGAGATGCCTTCGCCGACCCTGTTGCCCTTTGAGAAGAATCCTTCCCCGGCATAGCCGGACCTTTGCAGAGCGTCGTATTCATCCTCCAACTTGGATAAGAATTTGTAGAATTCTTGGTCGTGTGGGCCACGGACGTTGTGAGTGAGCTGTTTCGAAAGGGGGACGCATTAGTAAGCGAGAGAGAGGTCCGGGAGGTCCGCTTACTTCGTGCAACATGGTGCCAATGATCTCCTCCTCTCGAAGGAACGCGCCCTTGTCAAAATAAGGTCTTAGTCTTAGACATATCTTCTGGCCTCCGTTAATGTCTACGCGTATCGGGGAAGGAATGCCGCGTTAGATTCCTGGCGGTTCACCACTCCATTCCACGAAGACGTACTGATGCCTATGAAAATGGAAAGCCATTCAGCACCAGCGTTCCCCGTTACACTCAATCAAAGGGTTCATACCTAGCAAACCAGGGTTCTCCGGGTAAAATTCCGCCAGGACGGGCAGAACCCATCCGTGCTTCCTCATAATCGGCTTGACGAGGCTAGCCACTTTTTGCAAGATTGCGAGAGCCTCTTTCTCTCTTGGCATATCTTTTAGATGCATGAACCTCTGAACAAAAACATTGCTCGACATGTTGGTCTTTGGGAGAGAGGTGCCAACAGTAGGTGTCTGGGAGGGCGAGTGCAAGTGGTGGTGGTTGTCAGCACGGCTGAAACGCGCCAGATAAAACTCCGCGCGGAGGCTGACGCGTCAGTACTCCCCGGCTCATTGCTAGAAGGCTCTAGATTCAATTTTTATTACTAATACTTCAAATGAACTGGTTAATACAACGAATCACGAACAACAACAAGAATATCGAAAAGGGGGTACTGTAACGATACAAAGCAAAGACAGCACGAAAGTACGAGAAGAAAGCAGACGAAGGTTCGGCAGACATATACATGAAGGTCGTATGTGAACATGAGGTATCATGGAAGGTTCATATGGGTGGGGGGAACGGAAAGTCATGAACAGGGTATATCGTAGCGCGGGTGTAATGTAAGAGATGGGGGGGGGGTTGATTATAGCGACTTGCAGGTCATAACGAAAATGCTTCGGACGATAGTGGGTTTCTGTCCAGTAGGTGGCATCATCACCGTCATACTCAAGGGCCTCGGTGACTTTCGTCCGCGAATCCTAGAGCCAGAGTGGTGATCGTCATCGGAGTCGTACCATGCCGGCACGGGGAGGTGGAGTCGAGCCCATCGTTCACTAAGAGGACATGAAAGCTCTGGTCAGTATCGTGTAGAAACGAGTATTATGTGTCGAAGAGAACGACTCACCACTCGTATTTCCAAAGCTGGTTATCAAATTGCTCTCTCGACGGATTGGCCTCGCCTGTCTTGGGAGCCGGGGCTTGCTTCTGAGCCCAGATGGCCTCTCGGGAGTTCAGCAAGACTTGATAGTTGCGTCCCGCGTGGATCTCGATGTCTTCCGCAGTGAGAGGGAGCAAGTTGTTCTCGTGATACTTGTTTCCCTTCTCGTCGGTACGTTCGGCAATGACCATCAAGCCTTGGGGAGTGAAGTGAGGCAAGGGGATCGCTGGGAGAGCCTACAAGAATGAAGCGTGATTAGCTACCAGTAAATAATACTCGAGTAGTAGCAGCTCAAACGCACCTTTTCATTCCCATCCAGCGACGCCCTCTCCTGGGTGGTAAGAGCAGGAGCGCTCGACACCGAGTCCCCACTCCCACCCAAACTCCTCTTCAACTCCCTCGCCATCTGATGCGTCCTCGAAAGCGTGCTCGTACCAGCGGGAGAGCCGCTCCTCATCAAAGCAGCAGGAGACCCACTCCTCATCAGGCCCAACTCGTAATTGCTGCGGGACTGTAGCTCCGTTCCGGGACCAGGCAACCACAGCTTGAACTTGTCGAATTTGGGCTTGGTCATCTCGAACAGACCCTTCAGACCCTTCAGTTCGTCCGAGAAGCAACGAAGGGCGTTGTCCACCCTTCTCGCGCGGAGCATGTCCGTGAAGTCGGATTGGAGTTGCTTGGCGCTGGTGAAGGTTGAGGCCTTGTTGGGGCAGTAAGAGGGTGACATGGCGAATACGGGCTCTTCGTCGATCCATTCGAGAACTCCGGAAGGTTTGAGGACTCGCCGGATTTCCTTAACGAGGAATCGCCACTAAACCGCACAGAGGTAGCGTACGTCAGTATCGGAAGCCCCAGGCACAGACACCATCCTTCTAGCGAAACGTACCTTCGATTCCGGAACAGCCAAGGCGACGAACGACATTCGGATAAAGTCGAAATGGGCATCGGGAAAGGGTAGCTTGAACTGAACGCTATTGCGGGGGAGGACGTTTCAGCAAAATGCGTGTTACGTCTCCAAAAGTGATATGTCACTTACAAGTTATTGTGAACCCACTGGACCCGATCCCGGATCTCCTCGTACTGCTTTTCCGACAAATCCGGTTGGAGGTCCATCAAATCAAGTCCAATGAACCGGGTTTTCTAATATCAGAAAGTAGTGGCGTGAGTCTCAAGCCACCACCGGAATCCGGCGAAATGACACATACGGTCCATTCAGCAGCAGCCTCAATAACCCAACGCCCAACACCGCATCCAAGATCAAGCACCATCGACGGCGCATGCTTGAAGTGGTAGAACGATGGGCTGCTTCGTTCAGGCTGGAGAGCTTTCACGAGGTCGTACGTCTTGTCGTCACTGCAATTAGGGTTTCGCATACGTAAATAGAGTCAGATCCACGCTTGAGCACGCAAGAAGCCTGAAAATGAAAAGACACGAGATAACCTTACCTCTGTAAAGCCGCACAGCTAAACCCAACCGGGTAAGGCACTTCCCAAACCGGATAAGGGGCGACGCGCATCCCATTCCGAATAACGACGTCCTTCACCTCGAAAGAGGCGGGTCGCTGGTACCCCGCGGGCGCTTTGACCGTAGCGAACGAGGCGTCTTCTAAACCCTCCGCATCCTCTTCGAAATCCGTTGGCGAATCGTCCTCTTCGGGGAACCGGACGGAACTGCGGTTCTCGAGGTTCTTGGACAAACGGAGTTTACTGGGAGCTTGAGGGACTGGAGACGAGCGTGATAGAGTCCTCGCGCGCTGTCGAATGACTGCCTTGATCGAACCCGATGAGAGGTCCTCGTCGAACAGCTCGGTCAATGTCTCCTCCGAGGTCCGCGGGGACGCAAAGCCGCTTGATTCCGTCGTCGGCGTTGAACTTCGAAGAGCGTGAGCGGACGCTTTAGCTCTAATCTTGGAGAGGAACTTGCTGCTGTGGCTGCTGTGGAAGCGGCTTTGAGGGGTGGGCGCTCTTGAGCTGTCGGACGACATGTCGTTGCGCGCTCCCAATTCGTTGATGTCGAGGTCGTCGTCCGCGGCGTCGAATGGAAGGAAGGAAGGTAGAGTGGGAGCGCGAGGAGGAGAGGTGGCGGCTTTTGAGGCGGGAAAGGATGACGGAGGCGGTGGTGGTGGTGTTTGGTTTCGCCTGAGGGGATCAAATGCGCCGGGCGGCAACTGACTGTGATCACGCTCGGAACGTGACCGGTGGTACTGAGCGTCCGATGCACCTCTTGACCGCGCGAGACCGGCGTCCCGTGCAAGGTGTTTCTGCTGCTGCGAGCAGGTGTTAGACCTGGTCCGAGTGTCGTTGGCGGAGGCGGTTTGGCGCAAGTCGGGTCGACCGGGTGCTCTTGGCTTGCTGGTGGTTGCTGGCGGTGAGAGGGGGGATGGAGCGAGCTTTAAGCTGTTCATTTCTTTGCGAGAAGTTGTATTGCCAGAGAGTCTAGAGGGTATCCGCGGTGGTGAGGAGAGTGAGGAGTTGAGGGGAGGTCGGCCGGGTACTGGAGGTAAGGGCTGGGTAGGTGGATTGGCCCGTGGTGGATTAGCCCGTGGTGGCCTCCGAGGGGGAGAGGTTGATGACGATGGTGTATTAGAAGAAGAGGGTTCTGGAGAGTGTGTTCCGGTCATTTTGGAGAGGTCTTGAGTCGAGTTTGTCCGCAGGGCAAAATCAAGGTGCTGTGGATTTATGAGTGAGTTACAGGGGCCAAAGCTGGTGAAAAGTGTGGCGGGTTTTGTCCAGAAAGAGCTTTGACCTCTGCAACTCTTCTCAGAGCGGGTATATAAAAAAGTACAATTCACTTCGCCTCGGACAAAGTGTTATCTTGAAGAGAAGAGCACGTTGCAGTCGTGGACTGGTTTTAATCTGTGCGTGGAGGAAGACGATCTCGGTCTTGGGGGGATTATAGCTTCAACAGGGAATTTTCTTGGGATGGACCATTTTTGGGTGGTATATAAAGTCTTTTTGGCATTCTTCTGGAACCACGCACACGGACACCTGAAGGCGGATGGTGGTCTGGGGGGATGAGCGGCTTTAAGGGTCCAGTCATTGTCGGTAAAACGGCGGAGGCCTTGCAACCACTAGAAAGGAGGGAGAACAGATTGATAGGAAGTTGCACCCGACGTTGTTTGGGGTTGTGCAACCGGGCACAGGGAAGAACAAAGGCGTGGCGCTGAGAAGAAACGATGTCCTCCCCGGCCAACCCTTGCGAACTTCTCAGCCTTTGTCCCACCCAAACACCGTTCGCATGCTTGACACACGGGTCTCTAACAGCATCGCAAGTTCGTCCAACATGATCGATAACGTGGACACTCTGGAAAATCCCTTTCTCGGGGCCATCCCACGGGGAAATGCGATGAATATGGCGACTCATGCGCGCGGTCGTGACATGCCTATGGGACCAATCCAACCACCGCCGGAGACGTGCATCGCCCATCAAATCATGTCTCGGCAGCAGAAGTCGTCAACACAACACAACCTAAAGAATCCTTCTGGCGGCACTGAACTCCTGAGGTCAAGTCTATCAATCGTCGTCCTTCGCCGGGGGTGGACCGCAGGGCTGGAGCATCCGCTGCGGTGTGATAGAATCAAGAATAAGAGTGAGCTAAAGTCCATCGGTCCTCCTCCGCACGAAAAAAAAAACTGCTCACCTCTGTCATCTCGAATTTAATCCGGCCAATAGATTCGCCATCCGCAAGGGCGAGATAGGACGCAAGGGTTGGTTGGCCGACGATCGTTGCGCACGTGTCCCGGTGTTGGTGCGTTAACCACTCACTGTTCGGGAAGTCGCGAGTCGGTCAGCAGCCTAGTCCGCATATGGTATCATGCAGA
>WSUI01000480.1:0-11697 GCA_019633595.1 Tulasnella sp. UAMH 9824
GTTGCCCCATAAAACGGCACCACGATCACCGGCCTTGAGGCCTCCCTCGCCTGCTGCTGCTGACTCTTCGAAAAGCCATCTTCGTCCAAATCGTCCTCCTCGCTCACAGTCGGGGCGGTGGTCTGCAGAATGAGTCAGATGGGTCAGCTGCCATCGCCACTCGCGCTCACTCTGGAAAGAGAGAAACCTACCTGGAGTTCGGACATCGACTCCTTTAGCGCCTTCTCCAAGTCGTTCACTGGGAACCCTTCGTGATCCACATAGATGACCTCCAAGGGTTTGCAAGTCCCCTCAACGAGCTGGCTACCGAGGTGCTTTGAGTTCGGGCTGGCTTCGGCGTCCGCTTCGCCATCCTCGAGCACTACGTCCATGGACATCAAGATAGCCTTTTGTAGCTCCTCCTCTTCAAAGTCACCTGCTCCACGTCCATCATCTACAGCATCCGAATGGACGAAAGTGGTGGGCTGCGCCGGCCTCGTCACCACCATCGGCCTTCTCCCTCCCAGAGGCTTTTTGCCGTCGGTCTTCGCCCACTTCCAATCCTCATCCGTCGGGCTTGTCGAAGCATTGCATCCGAATCTTCTTCGGCGATGTCGATTACGCCTTGAGCCCTGAACGCTCTTGAAAGGAACGTTGTGTCGCCACCATGCAATCGTTCCTTCGATCTTGCCCTCAGGAGCCTCTGGGGCAGTAGCTTCGGTGTCCAGCACCTCTGCGTCGTTCAGAGGCTCTAACTTAGAGTCGAGGGGGGAGCTGGGAGCACCAGCCTCGCAGTGATGGTCCGGTTGTTGATCGATCGAGGTAGGTGGGGTGGATGGAGTCGGGGGGGGCCAGCTGGAGACGGTGCTGGAAAGATTTCCACCGTTGGAAGATGGGGACGGAGAGGACATAGACGCATCGGAGAGGTGAGGAGGGGTGTTGGTTGCCGTCCCGAGAGTAATGGCTGTGGTGACCTCATAACAAGATTTTCTTGTCCATTCGGCGTGGTTGATGAGCTTAGGCGCCTTCAATGCCATCTTCCTCGAGCGCTTGAACGGCACCGAGATCGGGTCAACTGCACACCTAGGGTCGGAGAAGAAGGAAGGGGATATGGTCCAGTGAGTCTTAGTCCCGTAACGCGGTGAAGAGGATGAAATCGAGCAACTTACTTCACTGGACCAAGCGAACAAGCGTCTGAAACTATCCTGCCTGCTGGATCAGACAGAACAATACCCAATGCATTCGTTCCATCCGGTGTTGAGACTAGCGAATCGGCGTTCGTGATGGTCCGTCCATGGTCTTCGGCTGGTTCGGGAAGAGATGGGAACGGAAGGCTGTAGACCGACGACGGCAAAAGCGAAAGGCACTTCGGTCAGTCCCGTCGACACTCCACCGCAATGGGGAACTTTACCTTGAGATGCCTAGATCGATGGTGGGGGGTCTGCTGCCGCTCACCGAAGCAGCGAGGGTGACGGTCGAGTGGCGACCGTCGCTTGGGTTCCGAGCTGGTGCGAGACCCTTCGTCTTTTGATCGACACAGCCGGAGGTGGAGTCGAAGATAACTGCGGAGGAGGTTTTCTCCGAGGGGGTTAGAACGATAGAGGGGAGGGTCGGTGATAAGGCCGCGGATGCCTTCGTGTTGGGAGGAGGGGTGATGGAGTTGGCGTTGGCCAGCGATGTAGCCGGAGACGTTGGAAGAGCCTCGTTTAATGGAGTTCTGGCTTGAGGGTAGTCTCCACCAGACGAGGAGAGGACTGGGATACTGACGAGGTCTTGAGGTTGACCGATAGCGAGCCGTTCGACCGGAGCGAGACGTTGGCCTGGTACTAGTCCTAGTTCAAGCTGAAATCGAGTTGAGACGAGTAGACAAAATTGTATCAGTGAGAGTCGATTGGCAGAATGAAGGACTGAGACGAAACGATACGTACAGAACTTGCGAGTCTCTGCAAGGTTGTATCTTCCCTCTCGCGGAGACCGTTGAGCACCGTGGCGATTGAGGCCCGAGTCTCAGCGGAGATAGCAAGGCGGACGTCGACGAGGCTGTCAAGCGCATGCCTGAAGAGATACAAACGGGAAACCTGGAGAGATCGGCGTTGGTCAGCTCTGGACTGAGCGAGGCGAAAGCGGTCTCCTCGAGGATCCGAGCAAAGACTTACTGTTTGATCAAATACGGTGATATAACGAAACGCAATCGTGCAAAGACTTTGAGCGGAAGGGGTGGGCAGTGATTGACACGCTCTCAATCCAGTCGTCGCCGTCGTCTCCGGAGCGCGAGTGCGCCTAATCGCGACGACGGGAAGAGGGAGCTCAGCGGCCAAGTCGGGAGACTCTGGCCTCAGAACATATCTGTCGACGAGGAAAGCAAGGATAGAGATGGGAAGGAGAGCGAGAAGGCCGAGCAGCCACCATTTCGACTTGGTCTGGATTGATACGAGGAGAGGGGGGGGTTAGCAGTCGAGACTCACCGAAGCCTCAGATAATTCCCATCAGGGAAAGGAGTCCAAGGGAAGCTAGAAAGTACCTACGGTCTGAGAGATGACGATAACGATGCATATGAAGAGGCCCAACGCGGTGGTTACGAGAACCCGGCGGCCAAGACTCAGGGAAGTATAACTCATCACAGCGAAGCTTAAGAGTTGTACACGCAATAAGAAAGCGAGAAGTACCGATACTCCGGAGGTCAGGGTCAAGAAAATTTACTCTGAACTCCCGGAGTGATGGTAGTTGAGAGGAAAACTTGGATCGGCGGAAACTGCCTGCTAAAAGCCGCGAGTGCAGCGACCGTCCCACAGTTCTCAAACAGCTCCCGTAGACAAGCAATCGACTTGAGATGATATCATTCTGAACCCGCCATCATGTCGCTGAAAGACTTTGTGCGAGCGGGAGGACAGCAGAGACGCCCAAGTCGAAGATGGGAGACGGCCGGCCAGAAAAACAAGCTGAGATCAGCGGTGCACCACGGACCCTGATTTCACTGAGCCGGGAAGAGGAAGTCCACAGGCAGGTCCCGGGAATTCTTCACTGAGGCGATGCTTGCTCGTACGAACACCATTTCCCCAACCTAATCGCAGTTTACTCGTTAATCACCCCCAAAAGGAGAGAAAGATAAGCCCGACGCCACCTTAACAGCATTAATGAATGAGGGCAAACCCCCATCCGGTGTTCCGAAGCGGGGGAACAACAAGGGCGTTTTCACTCTCGCCGCGATTCCCTCCCGACAGCGATGATTCCGCTGAACGGCAGAAATTAAGATAAGCACCGGATCTGAATCTATTATCTTGTGGCTCCTGAAGCTACCAGCCTCGAGGCACTGAGTGCATAAAAGGGTCCTGCCAACCTTTCCGCGGCCCAAACAAATTAAACCGATCGGCGAAGACGGTAATTCGGCCCAGGACCCTGAAATATCCCTTGCACCTCGATAAATGGCTTCGGTGTATCCAAAATGAAGTAAATAGCACCCAATGGAATGAATCATAGTCGGCGAGGGAGGGGGAAAATCTTCTGCGCACTGATAACCGGGCTCGGCCGAAAGCATCCTGGGAGGTGTTCAATAACTATTTTTGGACCCTTATTACCCCCTATTGATTACCCACGTCGAGTCGCAAGGTTAGAGATCGTGGGTGAGATCGATTTGGTCAAACTCCGTGCAGCCTTCAGGTCGATGTGTCACGTAACCTCCATTTTGAGACGAACAACAAATCGAGCCGCCAATATCCCTTCCGATCATATCAATGAGTAGGTGGTCGGGGAGTGGTAGTAGCCCGTAAACTGAGCTTCCTTTTGGTCGGGATTCATTCGTTGCGTAAACTGGACTGGGAGGGATGGCTGGGTCGGCCATTTTGAGAATCGGAGATACTCGCCGAATCGGGACCCTGTCCAAGGGCAACTCGACCCAAATCTAGCCCACTACGCAAGGGAGAGACTAACCATGACCTGAAGACATTGAACAGCAATTGTCGTCGAATGGAACTATTGCGCTCACGACTTCGGGTCATTAATCAGTCTCCAAGGAGGGAACCAACCGTACACGGACCATGCGAGATGGATATCGATAAGTGGTGAAGTCAGGAAGTAGTACTCATACTCTTGGCAAACTCAACTAGGTTTCGTTTGAATTCGTCATCTCAACTGGAGTGGGGTGAGGGATGGCCAGCCCGGGAATCGGAGAAAGCAGGTCCCTGTTCGGGGGCAGGTCCGCCCAAATTTAGCCCACCGAGCCGAGGAACCAACTATGAGCTGAAGAGCTTGAATCAGCATTTCGCATTGTCTCCACTCGAGTATGCCCGTTAGCTGCGGCTACTGAATTCACGACGTTAAGTGTCCTTTATGTATCTGTGATGCCGTACCGAGTGTGGGGGAAATTTCAGGGAAGACACGCAAAAAGGAAGGAACTTTACGAGGCTTAAAACCGCACTGTATTTGGAGACTAGCATAAAGAGCAAGTCAAGGACATCCTGGCTGCTGCACGCTGTCCTAAGGTTGGCGAAGTTTGGGCGTCGTTGAGACCAGAGGCTAATTTGCTTTTGCCGTGCGTGAGGCCCTTGGAACAGCTGGTTGTTACCAGCTCATGAGTAGTCGGGCATTCACAAGAATAATTATACGAGGTGGGACGTGATAGATACGGATCATTGGCTTTAAGTCAAAATACTAATAGGAGGCGACAATCTTGATGCAGAATGAAGCTTAAGGCGTACCGGGGTTCGATAGGCCAATACATATATTTGCTATTTGTATCCGCACAAGTAATGTGTTGCCCATCCGAACACCTCTGCAACGACCCGAACACGATTTCGCTCTGAACCGGGCAATTTGTAATAGCCGAAGCGAGATCCGGCCGAAGGCGCCGTATGCGGCGGTGCCGAACTCCCTTGACTCCACCATCTACTGTCACTCCTCCGTTCAGCACAGTCGTTGTTTAATTCAAGAACCACTTTTGTAGCATCATAGTCCTTAAGTGAAGCGCTCATGGATGGGAACGGTTTGTCCATTGGACTCTATCTGACTTGGCTCGAGCGTGAGCTTGTTGCCTTCATCTCGTCAAGCAGATCCCGACCAGCTGCAGTTTCGAGGCGAAGATGCAACTGAGTGCAAAAAATTCATTGCTGCACTCATTAAGCTCGCCTTTGCGCAAGGAAAACAGCGAGACGACCAGTGGGTCGCAGATTTTGCGGCAACCTGCATGGCGGATGACGCGCTCGTGTGGTGGAGCGCGCTCAACGAAGACATTCAAGGCAGTTGGAGACTGCTTAGGCAAGCAATGCTTTCGAAGTTCAATTCCAGGTTCTGTGGGGGAAGTGGAGTGGCAGCGGAGAATTTCCTTCGTGCTGTATATGACAAAGCCATTCATGAGGGGAAGCGAGAGGATAACAAGTGGATCGTTGCATATGCAGAGTCTTGCTTGGCCGGAGAGGCGCTGCGGTGGTATGCACAACTCGACTCGGACACACAAGAGAACTGGAAGAAGCTGCAAAAGGCACTCCTAGCTCAGTATCCGCGAGATGGCACCGCCAGCCCATCGCTAAAGTGAGGATTGTGCCTGGAGAGAATCTCGATACTTATTCTAATTCTCATTCTAAACCAGTTTAATCCCAACTCCCCCAGCGGCAGCATCGTTTGCCCCAACCCCTAAAGTGACTCACCGTGGTCGGATACGCGTTTTGAGCGGCAGGTCCTCAATCGTTCAGTACCTATCAAAGGTCCCGGACTCCGACAATAGGTTACACACTACGGAGTCTTCTGCAGATGCTTTGGAATTGGAGTGGAGTACTGGCTCTGACGGTCTGTCAATATTGTCCATTCCCGGGGTAAGCTGTGACTTGGTGTATTTTCTATTCATTACTTATTAATGGGATTTCTAGTCACAAATACCAGGGTATGACCTGCTCGGCCTTAAGTGGGAGTTGGATAGCTCGTACGGGGCGTCAGAGAATTATAAGTCCGTCCCTTCTGCATTTGTCGAGGCCATTCCTTGATCCCTCTCCAGCTACCTAGGGTTCTGTGCTGTGAACTCCCAGACAAATTCAACCTCCATACGCAAGTTTCATGGAAATCTATTCACAAATGTTTGGGAAATTTCTGCCAAGGATGGACGGAGTGACGGACTATTGACTCTCTCTGCGAAGACAGAACAAGGTGAAATTCGAATCATGTATGATCCTGCGATGGAATTTATTAATTCATTGGCAAACCAAAGAGACACGATCCTCAAGGTGGAACAAGTCATTCATTTGGTTCTCAGAGAAGACCACGTGGTCGAATTGCCCTGCGGTGAGTGCCATCGTTGTCACCGAGTCAACGTTCAATGAGCAGTCTATTGATGGTGAGAGAACCTCTAGGAATTTTTCTTCGAGCGGATTTAAAGTCCGACGATAAGCCGATAATGGTTCAATAAGAAGGCCAAATCCTTGCTGTTTGGGGTGTTTGCTCATCCGAGTGTGCTGTCTCGGATTTTTACGACAATCTAGCTCGATATGATAGAAAAGGAATTCACCGACTATATTTAAGTCTCTCTGATTAGGCGAGGGTTATGATTCGGGACATCCCTTTGGATCGGTCAGCTCTCGCGTCGCCATGTGTCCTTGAAACTCAGAACGATAAGGAATGTGTAAGAGAGATGTAAGGGATAAAGACACGCCTTGCTTCGCTACCCCATTAAACATGGAGGCCAAGTTATTCGACCACCCGTTAACCCGTCGAGGGTAAGGTGGAAGGTCCAACCTAAGGCACACGATGAAGCCTTATGAGGGGAGGTCAGAGCGGAAATCGTAGCGCAAGAGCAGAGTTCGAGGGTGGGTGTTCCGGGCGCAGTCTCTCAGCAATCCGAAACGGCGCTACTTATACATAATGGCACCACCGCGTACTGTCTTACGTGGAATAAAAACGCCCTTCGTCCTGATTTCTTTTGCTTCGATAGAGCCTCGTCAAACGAGTGCTGTCTGTTGTTGAGTTGCGAGGGCTTACCTTGTTCGGAAACCTTGAAGGCCGTTGCTATGCCGACCCTTAGGATGTGAAAGCCGCACCGAGTCCGGAGGCTTCTGGTTATCGCAACCGTGACGAGGGTGGAGTAACCGGGGCGAGGTGAAGAATAGTTGCCGCTACAGTTTCGAGGTGCATGAGAGCCTTGTAGTGGGTCGTGAGCGGTCGGGCACTCACTATAAACAATATATAAACCGGGTTCAGGTGGACTTCAAACCAGCGTTGGCCAGGCGGATTGAAACCAAAATATATTCCGTACTCCCTATGTACATGCAAATAGGTACGTCTAACAAGCCGAACATGCGAATCGAACGAACGATCTCCCAGCGGGGACTCCGGCCTTTCTACCGATCCACCAGACCGGGGCCGCTAATCAAGTTTGGAGATATTACCTTAAAAAAGAGAATTCTCAAATAAGCCGGCAATGGTTCCCGGAAGGTTTTGGATTCTGAGAATAGGCGAGGAGGCCGATTCAAGGCGATTGCTCCTTGTCTTGCAATGCGTTCAAACCCGCCTTCGGACGGGAACACCACCACGACGGTCCACCCCGGCGAAGCCACCGTCCAGTAGAGATGGTTAAGCAAAATATATTGCGTACGTAGCCATATACATGCAGGCAGGTACGATGCAAGTATAATCCACGAGCCAAACCCGCGAATTGAACGAACGACCTCCCAGTGGCGGCTCCGATATCCGATTCCCAAAATGACCTTTCAACCCGTTACCTGACTCGTCTCGTTGACAGATGCTTTAAGGGCACTCCTCTTAACACGTATAGCCATTAATGCGTAAGAAAGGGCTGTTCAATCCTCCAAAGGGGTCTGAATATCGACAACGGATCAACAGGAATTCAACCTTCTCACAGCCTCCCGATTTGAAAATGCCGCCGCCCCTTGTACGATCATCCTTCACAGCCACCTGCACCTCATTTCGAGTCAGCCGAGACATAACCCCCTCGCTCATTCTACCGCTCCACTCCAAGCTCAGCCCATATGTCAAGCGTTTTGGCCAGCTCCTCCAAGGCAGAAAACCACCCGAACGACACTGAGTTACGGGATCATGCGGGAGAATCCCTGGAGCAACAGCTCGAAGCTATAGATGTGAATGATTCACAGTCAAACGCAGAATCTCCAAAATCGAGCAGGATAAAGCTATCTGCGGTGGGCAATAACGGCACTCGACAATCACCCCGAATTTGGCTCTAACGGACGGACACGTTACCTCCAGAGAGATCTTCTTGAAAGGCTAAAAAGGAGGCGACTAGAAGTTTCTCAGATCATTTTCACTGCGGGCGGTCACCAAGCTAGCAAGGGGGGCTACGGCGAGGTTGTTGTAGCCACTATTGCTTCGAACGAGGCTAGCTCATCAGAGCTAGGGAGACAAGTGGCCGTTAAGAAGTTTTTATTTGCTGGCGATGTGGATGAAGAAAACTTTCTTCGTGTAAGTCCATTGCGCCTGGCCACCCGATCTCGACCTGACTCGAACCCCCCAGACCTTCGCAAACGAGATACGTGTATTGGACAGCCTGGATCACCCCAATATAGTCAAGCTCGTTGGATTCGTGGAGGATCTGAAGCTTTGTACAGCCTGGCTAGTATTTCCTTGGGAAGCCAACGGCAACGTCAGGGAGTTCCTTCTGTCTGGAAAATGGGAGCTGTCAGAACGAATATCCTTGGTACGTCCCAGTCTAGTTAGGCACTAGCTTTGATGTATAGAGAGCCTAATTATGCTCCCAGATCAAGGATGTGGCATCTGGGCTCGAGTATCTCCACTGTCAGAAACCACCCATCCGCCATGGGGATCTCAAATCAGTCAGTGTAGGCAGTTCTACCAGACACCGTCCGCTAACAAAGGATCTTCCACAGCTCAATATTCTCGTCAACTCTGACCATCGAGCTGTTATTACGGACTTTGGCTCAGCACGTATCCAGACTGAGGCTCGTGGATTAGGGACTACAAGTAGTTCAATCCGGCGCCAGGCAGCCTCGACGGATTCCAACCCAACACAGTATACCGGATGTCCTGAGGTCACTCTTTCAACGGCCAATGCCGAGCTAACACTGACGGGTCCGAGCTGGTCATTTCGATGGGCGGCACCCGAAGTTCTAAATCAAGAAGAGTCTTCGTTGGCCAGTGACATATGGGCTCTAGGGTGGATTGCGTGGGAGGTACGTGGTAGATCCGCGCCCGTGCAAAAATCCTCTGATGGATCGGACCATTCTGCATCAGGTCGTGACAGACAACTATCCTTTCCCTGAAGCTAAAACAAACCAGCTGATCACATTAAAGGTCATTAAAGGGCTCCTGCCTTCGCTCTATGATGATGATCAACTGTCTCAAATTGGCCAACTCTGCCATGTGATGATGAGATGTTGGAAGCCCGAACCTAAAGAGCGACCATCTGCAGCCGAGTGTCGCAGGGCGCTTCATTGGCTTGTAAGTCGAGCACCTCAACTGTGGATAAAATAACTATTAATTTTAGTGAGCGATAGCCGTCCGCAATTCCTACGGCTAGAAATGACGGAGCATCTCAGATCCGGTCTGCCGCTCTGTTAATGCAAATCGGCAACATGCATAGTCTCCGAAACCGTTCTAAGGACGCTGTAAAGTCCTACGACGAAGCCCTCGCGATTGCTCGATCGGCTGGAGATAAAGGAATGATCGCACATGCTCTATACCTCAGCGCAGGATGTCACCGAATGCTTCGCGAGTACGATAAGGCGGAGGAATGCTGCAAAGAGGCATTAGCCATCTGCGAAAGCGTTGGAGATAGCTTCGGCCGGGCGAACGCATTACATCGACTCGGAGAGGCTCACCAAGCACGATTCAATTACGCACAGGCAGAGGAGTGTTTCAACAAAGCACTGGTCATCTACACAGAGCTCGAGGAAGGTCTTGGTCAAGCCAACTCATTGTACGGACTCGGTGAGATTCACCAAGCACGATCGAGCGATCGCCAAGCGGAGGATTCTTTCCACAAAGCGCTAACCATCTCCACGAGAATCGGAGATAGTTTGGGTCAGGCGAACGCCTTACAGAGACTCGGAGACATTCACAAAGCTCGATTGGATTATGTCCAAGCAGAGCATTATTTTAACAAAGCACTAGCTATCCACACAAGCGTTGGGAATAGGCTTGGCCAGGCAAACACGCAACAGGGACTCGGGGAGATACACCGAGCGCGATCCGATTATGCCAAAGCAGAGAGCTCATTTATCAAAGCACTCGCCATCTTCACCAGCGTTGGGGCTGGCTTTGGTCGAGCGAATGCGTTGGTAGCGCTGGGTGAAGTGCTGATTCGCCAGGCTCGGTATTTTGAAGCGAAGCGATATCTTAATGACGCGGGCGAAGTTTCGGAACAAATTGATTACGGATGGGCCCAGAATCGCTCAAAGGAGCTTCTTTTCGAGGCTCTTGAAGGGGAGAAATCGTCTGTGGAGCGTTGATGTGACTCTGGTAGCTGTGGATACCACTAAACCTACTAGTAGGTACTTTGTCCTGTTAAAGCATTTCATACGAGTTCTTTACGTTATTGTCCTCCCCTCCTCCCCCCTCTCCCCACATGCTGGAACTCCGGTTGTTTTCATCCTATTCACGCCATGGCTTTGTTTCAGTGGGTTTATTTCCATACCGGGTACACCTTTCGCGATTACCTTGCCCCGCCGGATCAACCGTCTGATTTAGTATTGTAGATGGGAAACACTTAATAAATGAAATTTCATGCAGCCCTCTCTGCTTCCAGTCGAAGGAGTGTTTGGGACAAATTTCTGACTGGCGTAATCGTCTAGGTACAGGCGCGGAAGGCGGTTGGTCGGAGCGGGCGCCAGCGGTTACTGCTCTGGTAGCTGTCCATGAACCCATGGCCAACCGTTCCCCTCGGCCAAGTGGATTTATTAGGCTAACTTCCAGACCCTGGCGGACGATTGATAGGCATGGCATTAACGGGGAAGCGCGTTTTGGTTTCAGCGTGCCTTCATATGGTACAAGCCTTTCTCTCGAGCTCTTCACGGTCGCGGTGGGAGTGGGTTGAAGATTGCAGCATCCAATATGCACATCGGTTGGATTTGAAAAGGAACGCCGATGATTACGCACACCGCTCACTCTCCGCACTAGGTATGAAAATGAGCAACAACCCTTGTGATACTACCCACGATCGAAAAAAACAATCATGTAACCTAACTCGACGAATGACAACTTGGGGAGGGGAGAGAGAAAATATCCAACCGAAATGGGGTGTAGGGTGGGCGGTGGGTGGGAGTGAATAAAACAAAAAGTATGAAGTATACAAGGGTAGTGACGAGGTAAAACAGTACAGTCAAAAGAAAACAGGAGAAAAAGGAAGAGAAAATATAAAAAAGGAAGGAGATCGTGGCGATGGGGAGACGAGAAGCTGGTGGGGGGATAGGAATTGGGGAGATGATCGAATCTGGGGCGCAGGCGAGAGAGCTGGAGAGTGGCTAGTGGAATGAACTGGACACAGGGAATCAAGATAATAGGATAAGCGCCGCGAAGTGGTGGAGTATGGACAGGTGGTGGTGGAGGATAGTAGGACGGGAGTTAACGAGGAACGAGAAGAGAATGTCCGAGAAGGAAGAGCCCGTCGAACTAGAACGAAAGGAGACGAGGGAGGCGCGGAGAGAGAGATAGAGCGAGAGGAAAAGGGGAGGAAAACCGTGATGTCGTGATGAGATATTAGTGGATAGACACGTCGTAACAAACCCGACGATAAAGTACCAGAACGAG
>WSUI01000480.1:11856-25584 GCA_019633595.1 Tulasnella sp. UAMH 9824
TTTTTTTTTCGGGGCTATGTACACAATGTACATCTTTTGGCACAGCAATGTCGAAGGAGGCGGAGAGAGAAGTCGACGTCAAGTCGAAAGAGGCTGGACGCTGAAAAGAAGCCCGGGGGGCTTGGGTATTGTCGGAAGGCGAAATGACCGGGGGACGAGTAGTTCCTAATTGATACAGTTGATGGGGGGGCCGGGAATAGACGAAAATTGACCGAAAAGATCGAACGAAGACGAAGGAGAAAAGTCAAAATAGACGGGGTCGCGGTGTCACCACCATTTAACCGTCCATCTTGGTATCCCCTTCCTCATCCACATCCATCACCGCGGAAGCCCGAGGGCTCGAGCCACTGCTCACAACGGCCGTTACTGCACTGGTAGCTACAACGGGAGCGGCACCTGCACCATGTGAATTCGTCCTCATGAGTTGATGAGGGCGTTGAGGCTGGCTGGTGGCTGTTGAAGCAGCGGCGGTACCGGCTGCGGCAGCGGCATTATACGTGAACGGCGCACCCAATCCACTTGCTGCGGTACTCGATCCAAACGCTCCTGCCATAGCCGCGATCGCACCCGTCATTCCAGTTGATGTAGGAGGGAAGACTGGTCCACGATTAGCATACGCAGCGGCGGTCGCGCCAGCAGTCGCCGATGTTGGGAGGTAAGGATACCCCGCACCCGGTTGAGAGATGTACGGATAACCGGGCTGCGAAGTGTAGTACGTGCTTTGGGCGTAGGTCGTCGCCGTCGGTGCCTGTCCAGGTCTCGCGGGGACGACTCCACCGGGGATGGTGTTGCTTCTCACCGGCGAAGTGGCGTTGGAAAGCCGACGAACACCATTCGCAGCGACTCCGGGAGTGGACGAACCAGAAGGCGTCCTCGAGTGAGTAGCCGTAGTCGCAGGGCCAGTGGTGACACCCTTGGCGGTGGCCACGCTGGACGCTCTGGAAGCAGCGGTCGCAGCGACGGGAGACTTGGGAGCTCCACCAGGGGACTGAGGCATCGTCGAGGATGACGTGGAGATGTTGGACACCACCGATTGCGCACGCTGCTGGGCCGCGAGTTTCGCAGCGCTCCTCCCAATCGCGGCGTTGTGCGCAGCGATCTGGACCGAATGCGTTCCTGCCGCAAGAAGAGCTAATCCAACGGCTCCATGGGCGCCGGAGTGCTGGTAGTGATAACCTGTGTATCGCGAGTTCCATGGGGACCAAAGGTTATCGGGTCGATTGGGCGATGAGGGAGAGATGGAAGAGGAAGGGAAGGAGCAGAAAACACGAGGTTCGGTTAGTTGACCGGATCATCCATCATCATAACAAACTAGAACCCGCGCCCTAACTCACGTAAACCGTTCATGTTCTTGTATCGACGCTCGCATCCACCGACACCGCATCCAAAGGGACGCTCAACCTTGTCCTTCTCAGCGTCGTCCAGTCCCTCGAGAGCGGGATCCCTGCAGCGGGCGAAAAAAGCCGAAAACGCCAAGTCAGCTAAACAACGTTCGTTCGAAGTCGCGAGCTGGGGTGGTGGAGGAAGGGGGAAATTAAAACGAGAAGTAAATCGACCGAAGACACTGAAAGTTGGGATCTGCGATGCGGACGCTGCCGCTCTCCCATCGAGACCCTCGCGTGTGTGCTCCGACGAGGTGGGATTGAGGTTGGTGCGCGAGCGCCATTATGTCTCGTTCACCAGATGCGAACACATTTTCTCTCGCGCTCGTAAAGAAAGAATCAGATCGAAGGGTGAAGGGAGGGGAAGAGGCTTGGTCACGAGTTGAAAGATATGAAGGGGGAAGTAGCGTCAAAACAAACCAGCGGGACCCCAAACACTCACTTTGGCAAGAAACAACACTGTCCGTGTGTCATATGGTACTTCAGCCCGTTGGCCTGCTTATAGCTCTTGTTGCAGTTGGGAGTCGGGCACTTGAACGGCTTGCTGAACGAAGTCGTGGCTTGGGTAGGTGGGGGTGGGCCAGGGTGAACGATTCCAGGTCCCGAAACGACTCGAACGTCGCCGTCGAGCTTGACGTCTGCCAAAAGCGCCGCGACTTCAGCTTTGACTTCCTCAGAGGCTTCATAGAGCTCCTCGTCTTCCTCGTCCTCCTCCTCGAGGTCCTTGGGCTTGGCCGCGGCCGCAGAAGAAGCGGAGGTGGGCTTCTTCGTGGTGGATTCGGCAGCTTTCGCGTCGCTCTTGGTCGCTGCCGTGGTGGAGGTAGTAGTGGACTCGCCCTCGGTCGCGGTAGTCATGCTCTGGCGACGCGAAGATCCGGGTGACCCCGCGGGGGAGAAAAGCAAAGACGGTGGGATGCACTGGCTCTGCTGCAACTGCGCCAATTGGACGCTCAAATTCGAGGGAGGAGACGGAACGGGGGCTGTTTCCATAATGCCCGTCGCGCCGTTCCCAGCGGTCGTCGTAGCCGCGGTCGGCACTCCCGTCGCAGCGGCGTTGGCCATCAAGTTCCTCAAGTCGGCGTAGTACGGGTAGATCGAGCCATTCGCCGTGCCGGTGGAGGTGGCAGAAGCAGCAGCAGCCGCCGTTAGCGCGGCTTGAGAACCCATGTGCGGTGACGAGTTCTGACTGCTGGTAGCGGAACTTGACCCCCCGGAACCGAGCAGCGGTGAGTCCGTATTGGCGCCGTCGATATCTGCTTCGTCCATCTCCATGTTGTTCATTTGCATGTCTTCGTACCCGGCTCCACTCGGACCCGTCGGAACCGGAATCGCGACTCCTCCTGCAGCAGCTGCCGCTTCGAGCTGTTGCGGGGATGTCATGGTTTGGTGGTCCAATACGTATACGTGAGACTCCTCGAAGTGGTCCAGGAGCGCGTGCAGGTCGGTCAAAGGTAGACCGCAACAGGTGTAATTCGAGCATCCGTCGTCTGGGTTGACGGTCTGGTGAGAGGTCGAGATTGCTTGGAGCAAACGGCTCTCGTAAGAAGTGGAAACTGAACCCATCTTGAAGTCTTGGGTGCTGTAAAAGTAGTCGGTAGAAAAGTCAGTAAAAGGCGTTGTTAACGAAGGGGGGAATGGTGTGTAAGGAAAGATGCGGAACAGCTGGCGTCGGGTGCCAAATTGAAATCCGGCAGCCACCCGAGACCCCGGCTCTTGCGGGAGAAATGTCGAACAGCACTGCATGGCCTAGACAACGTTGCAGGCCCCAGCCCAAACAGGGCCTGACGTGACGAACGGAGCATACGAGAGAGGTGCTGAGATTTGAGAGAGCAAGGACGTACTCAAGGGCGGGAGTTGGACTGCAGCCTGGTGCAGGGTAGAGACGAGTTCCGAGGGACCCAATAAGAGAACCCATCTTGAACGACATGGGCGACGCTCTCCATCGAGGAGACAAGCCGAGATCGTTGTTCTTCAAGCTGCTGTTGTTGGTAAGGCTGCCGCTGCCACCGGTGCTGCCGTTGGTGTTGTGTGATGGAGAGGCGTTGGAATCTTTGCGACGGAAGTTGATGGCTTGAGACATGGCGGGCGGGGAACAGTTCAAAGGATGTTGCTTGGTTGTGTGGAACGGATAGGATGTGTTTTAGTGACGAGAGCGGGCTAGATGAAGAGGACTGGGGAAGGTTGTGTGTTGCAACCTTGAGAGGTGTTGAAGCCGACTGCAGGTGAAGAGAATGTGAAGTGAGGCGGGGGGGTGGTTGGAAAAGTGGGATCTCGCGCGCTTAGAAAGAGAGAGGATTGGAAATGGATTTTCTCTCTCTCAAACGAAACGCAGGACTCGTCGACGTTGCCTACGACGATGAGCGCGAGGAGTAAGGGGAGGGAGAGGCGGGGGAAGGTGAGGTGAGGAAGGCAAGAGACGAGGGGAATGGGTGGAAAGAGGGGCTTATTGGAATCCTGGCTGGCAGGGGAGGGATGGGGGGAAAATAAGCGAAAACGACACCTCCCAGGTGCCGCCCAACATTTCAAAACCCGGAGGGACCCCAGCCACCCACACACCTCCAACCCGCGCCGCCCTGCATTTCCCGTTCCGACATGGACTGGGTCAACCTTGGCTTGTGAAGATTTCCCCCTCTCTTGCCTCTCCGTTCAGCGCATACGCACGACGTCTCTAGCGGGCGTGCTAGGATGTTCGAGCGTTTCGTGGCATGGCCCAAGTCACCTACCAGCCACTTCTTTTATTCCCGATCCCGCTAGACTGTAATTGGCCAGTGACGGGATCGTCGACGTCAGCTAGTCAGCCCAGGCCGTACCAGCGAACTCATTCAAATCCTTCCGCCTTCAGGTCAGTCCTTCAAATTCACGTCTCTTGAATGAATGACGTCGCTCACTTCGCCTTCGCAGACGATCCTTCTTCCCGTCCTCGTCTGACCAGTCGCAGCTCTTGCAGCTGTCCTTGTGGGTCGGACGACGACGACACCACACGAAAGGGCGATCGCATTATTGTAATGTGGGTGGTGTCATGAGTCCGCAGGTGCCAGAACATTTCATGGCAATTCAATTGGGCGAGCTTATGGTCCCTTCGTCTCTCCCACGACCGACCAATCAGGATTAGTCCATGCCTCCGTATTCCCTGTCAGTCTCTCCGCCGCCATCTCGCTCGCCGTCGACACTCGTCGTGCATTTGGGAGCGTCCGAGCGTTCCTACTCTATACAGGCCTTAACATCGCCCTCCTATGCCACCGTCCCAGATCCACCGCTTATCTATCGAATCCACCACCCGGCTTTTCGCCAGCTCCAATCTCAATCCATGGGTCTCCACGCTTATAACCCAATATTCGTATTTATCGATTCCGGTTTCAGTGGGGGGGAGACCGGTGTCAAAACACCAACCACACCTTCGATCAGCGAGTCGAATCGTACGAAACCCACCCGAACGGCTTCTTTGTCCGTAGCACCCATCGCACATCGCAGCGTTTCGGCTCGGTCGCCATCCGTAGACGAGGTCGCCAACCAACGGCAATCAACGACCAGAAGTAAATTCAGGTCACGGTTTCCTTTTCTTCGGCTTCAAAAATCAACAACAGCCAAGACCCCCCGAACAGATTCCTACCCCATAAGGCAATCATCAGAAGGTCACGCATTTTCCCTTTTTCGAGTTCATAGTTCAAACGTTCCCTCGGGAACCCAACATGCACATCTTTGACACCCTGTGCCGTTCCTGCTGACGGCATGGGGGACCCAACCCTCCAGTGCTTGGGAAGTTGATTAAAACAGCGACGCTATTGGGCAGGAACGAACGCTCACGAGGACATCTGCAGCACCGGGGGCAAGGCCCGGCAAAGGGATGGGATTCCGTAATGGGTCGTACGACGCATCCATCCGTCGGCAGAGGTGCGATTTGGGGAAGAGAGCAGGCTGATCGGCTTCGGATGGATTTGATTATAGGCAAAGAGATTCGGCCGTAACGTACCGCATAATTAAACTCCTTTGCACCGTAGATTGGATATTTGGGAACCGGTCGGGAACGAGATCTATAATCAGGTTCCAAGGTGTTCCCTTCGAAGAACCGTCACGAGACCCGACTTCTGTCAGAGAGAAGATCCCTGAGCCATGATGCGCACGAAGCTCGCTTAACAACGTTGGCTCAAACCCGCTCCGAACGTCCCGACTGACCCGACCCAACACGCAGCACACACCCCCACAGCCCCCTCGTTCGAAGGAGTTCTTTACAACACCACAATCTCATCTCCTCCACCTGCTCGCGACCCATCGCTCCAGCACACCTTGGCGCCGACGAACGCATCCTCAAACGTCACTTCATGTCAAACAGACCCATCAAGTTTCCACAAACAACAGGGAACTCGATATGCGAATCTCGCAGTTCTCCTCCTCAGGCTGCCCCTTCAATTGAAATTTAGACTACGACGTCTTTTCTTCCCCCCACCCACCAACACCGAGAATCCGAGCTGACGGATGGTTTCTGGGTCTCATTTTCCCTCGTGGGGCAAGTTACGCGTGTTTCCTGTGGAGACCCAATCCCGCGGATCCGCCGAAGCCGTCACCCCAAATAAGGGCACACAATCTCCGACACCCAAAACCCAGTTCGGAGGCTGACCAATCAGGTCCCCGGCAATCAACGCCTCCCGATCGCCGCAAGTGTGCTCTCTCCGCTAAAAAAAAGGCTGCGCGCAAAAATGTAAGCGGGGACCTTGGGGCAGCTGGGAGGGCCCGGGCTATACCATAAACTGTACAGTTTGAATTGGGTGGATGTTAGTTTATCAGACCGTTCCTTTTGCCGAAGTTGCATGTGGAGGTGATGGGGATGAAGGGATGATGTTGACGCCCTTTGCCTAACCAAACCCGGCACGTGTCCTGCTCTGCTCACACAAGATGTCCACCCATCTTATCACCCCTTCGTCCCCCTCATCTCTTTCATCATCGTTCATATAGATAGGAAAAACGTGCTTTACGCCGAGCTGTACAGTAGTATAGTTTTGAGTTTTACAGTACTTACCCAAGACTATACAGTTTCCCCGCGAGACCATCACCGAATTTGCAAAAACCCATCCCATTCCGTCCATCCACCCACCCGCTCATGTGAAGAAACTCCTCCCCGATCGTCTTCTAACCCTTCCTCCTCCTCCTCACCGCCCTTGATAACGACCAGCAAGTTCAACGCGGCCAGGAGGATGTGGAGTTCTGTCGGTTCAAAAGAATTAGCAGCCATTCCGTAAGCAATGCGCCGGTCGGTCGTTCTGCGAAGCCTCCCCACCCACCACCTGAACACAACTCAGCCAGCCAGCATCGTTTGGTGGGAAACGAACTCGACAACTTTCACGCCCAACCTGTCTATGTTTCACTACTCCTATCCCAACTCATGATCAGGCGGGTGGGAGGGAGGGCTACAAACTTACGGAAAGGGGCCGACGGGGGAGGAAAAACGTGACACATGAGTTGGGAAAGGGAAAACGCGTTCACAGCGTGCATGGGATTCGACCGAGCAGAGACGAACGATCATGAAGATCACGGACAACGTAACGCTTAGGAGCACCCAGCTTAGCGTTGGGAACCTCGCTCACCCACTCGTGATTTAATTCCAGCGACCTCGATCCGGCACATTCGCTCCGTTCCTAGCCTTGCTGCGGTTCGCCTCGACCCTCCTTTACTCTTCATCCGGCATTCTTTTCTTGTCTAACGAACGTGAACTCAAGAGTCAAGAGGGTTCAAACTGCGATGAACTGGGACCTTTCTTTTCGCTCGCCGAGAGATCTGGAACCGGAGGTAGCCGCGTATTCACCGAATACACAGCGGGAACGCCTCTGGTTTTGGTGCGATGGGGACTCTCCGGGACGCTTGTCGAAGCACCGTTCAATCGAAGTGAACACAGCATGCAGAAGGCCTGTTCCGTTCATTTTAATCGACTGCCCGAGGTCCGATATGCGTTGCACCCTTTTATTAGATCCGGCATTTCAAAGAGGCTTTCCGCCTGTCTACATTCGGGAATCAAGCCGTTGTCCTTTTCGAAGCGTTTGCTGTTTCGGTCCCTGCATCTGCCAAGTCACCCCGGCTTGCCGGACCCGGACACCTCCGCCAGGAACGAACCGGAGCAAACAACAGCGCACACAACGCACAACACCCGCAAACCTTACGCCTCCCATCCCAAACCCACTCGGCACTCGCGAGACTGCCCATCTCTCCCTCTGCCGCTATCTGCGAAGGATCTAATGCCATGGATAGTTGGAAACCGGAGCCGACAACCTTTTGCACGAACACACCGCCTCGTGCGCTATCGTTCCAAAATCACGCCTCCACCTTGTCGCGATGAGATTTTGATCGATTGAACCTTGAGGAGAGGCGGGGTCAGCAATCGAGCGGACTCGTTGGTTTTCAAACAGCGCAACCGTCGAACGCTTGTGTGGAGTGACAGACGGGGGAAAGATGAAGATCTTATCGCGCTCTTCTAGCAGTCTAACGTTATCCCACCGGGCGGTGATGGGGGAAGCGCGAGGTCAGCTGCGAACCCAGACGTGGATCAAGAGCAAGTTCGGTGAAGAGGGTGACGAAGGGGATTGTCCAGCTTGCTCGTGTGAGTAAAGACCCGCTGGTTTTACTTTTTATCCGTCAAGATCAAATCAAATGGTCGGCATCATTACCTGGGGTCTGGATCCGGAAACGGTGTTCTATCGTCGAGCCTGGCCGTTGGGTGCGCCGGAGCGTCGTCAGTCCCGGCGGCCCCAGTTCGGCTAGACAACCCTCTTTGTTTAGAGCTATCTCGCTTATGAGTTGAACTACTGGTGGTTGAGGTCGTATATTGCGACGTGGTCGGTTATTCATGGATGTCTGGGCCTGTGGTCGCTGAAGCGGCGAAGATTATGTCGAATCCAACTTCGCCTGAACTTCGTTCCAATTATTATAAGGATAGTAGCTCTTTCACGGACACCAATCATTGGAAGAGTGTTAAATTACATTACTATGCATAGACATATAGATGGGCCGCCGCACAATCTCACAGGCGTGTGCGTCGTCAGCGGGGCTCCGAGTGTCCAAAGCCCGGTCTAAAGCCACCTCGAACTGCAGGCATGCGTGAGGAAGTGAAATGTATCTTTACGTTAATTTCCGCATTTCCAATCAGACTTTAGAATGATCAAGCGACCAGCGGAAAGGGATCACACTCGAACTTGCTGCGCAGACTGAACCCCATTACCGACCTTTCCGTCTGCCTTTCTTGCGAGCTGTCTTGCTCTCCTCGGTTAGTGATTCTATGTTTAGGTAAGCGACTGTCTTTGGCTCGCTTCCGCTATAGCCTTTTTCCACAGCTCTGAACTGTAAGGGCTCATCTCTATGCAGGAAGGGGAAAGCGGTACGCCTGTTAATCGGTGCTTCAAGTTTCCGTATACAACACTGTATTATTTATTAATCGACGATATCACACAGTAATTGGTAGGAGAAATGCCCTCGACGGAAACCAACACCACAGGGGCAACGCGAAGGCGTGGGTATGACGGGGACAAACGGTACGCAAATGCGTATGAGAGGACAATCGACCCATCAATGATATATGGTGCCCAGACCAGGCAGCACGACGTAGCTGTTAGAAGGCTCTCGCCGCTGTATTCCCTGGGTTATATAAAATCACTATAGCTCACATGACAGCCTCAAGACCCGAAACATCGAGCCATAGCCTTCGCAATCTAGCTCATGACTAGATTGAAGAGCATAATACGTTACCAAGGCAACGGGCATACATATCTTCAAGAGAGCGAAGAGATAATGTCAAGTAGAAATTGGGTCGACGAGCATGCGAGGAGAAAGAGTAGTGGGTAGAAAACGGAGGATAAGCGGAACCGTTACAACAAAATGGCCTTTGCTTACTACCGTAAGGGATGTATACCTGAGCGTAAAAGGACCAGGGAATGCCTTCCGCTGATCGCCAAAGCCTTGACTTGCACAACTCCTTCTCTTCACACCACTGTATCCCGCATGAAACTGGTTACATGGATGAACCAAACATTGGCTCGCACTGCTCAGAAGTACGTATTGGGGAAGCGACATCCGATTCGGCTGTCGATGGTGATTGAGGCCTTACACTCCACCGTTCGTTGACGGAGGAACGGGACTAGTCTCCCGAAGACGGACCAAATATCACTTGAGGGTGGGGGCAGAAGTATCTTCGAACAGAACGCTTGGAGCAATATTGATTCGCGTCGTCGACGACTTGCACCTCTCCCGCTCTTCGTTCTTGGCAATTCCTGAGTCGGCTCGAGGTTGAGCCCCGTGGTCATGCGACTGTGTTGTTATCACGATTAGAGGTCTAGGACATCTGTTGGGTCAGAGGTACCCTTGTCCCGTTCGCCAAGGAATAGATTACATAACGGGAGGGAGGCAAAATGTGCTGTGCAATTGTACTCGAAGAAGAGAAGCGGGGTGTATGACGCTAACCGCAGCCATCAAATGGCAACACCCGGCTTTGAGCTTCGAAAACCCCACTTAGACCAGGATGGGTCTGGAACATGAGCAAGGCAAGGTCGCACCACCTGATCATACAGATGTCAGTCCTGGGTATGAGCTTCTAGTGCATATGGGGGACGCCTTACTTGGAGATACATGGACTTCCCAAATTAGATCAGAATCGGGGGCGAGTTTCGAATCGGACCAATTTCCCCGCTGTTAAAGTCGGGAATACCGGTTTTCCGTACTATCTGTTTAACAACTATGGAGGTGGGCTGAAGCATTAAGTTTGTAAGGGAGTCACTAGTCGAAGCGGTTTGGTGAACCGATAAACAAAGGCTCTTATCTCGCTCCAAGGAAGTTCTGCTGCGCCTAGCTTACACTTCCGTGCTCCGCACGACAATTTCTTTCAATATAAAATAATGTGTACCGCTCAGAGTTGGTAACCATCTGATCTTAGCCGGTTTCAGACTATCCCTTAACCGCGTGATTCTATCATTCCGTAATCGAAGAGAAGGCCTGGGAGTGCAAGAGCAACGCAATCAATGGCAGAGGCAGGTTCGGGGCACCTCAGGATTCCCCTTCTTCCCCTTCTTTTCTATGGCCATATGCTTTAAAACGTCCGATGCTGGTCTCCAGATATCCTCTTATCCTTTGGGGACCGCCCACATACAAGCTTCAACTATTCTTTCTTACACCCTGATAGCAAAATATCTTCAATCCTCTGACTATCTCTGCCTCTGCTCAAAGTGCTCTCATGGCAGACAGGATGACACCTCAATTTTCGGACGGCCAGAAAGAAATCAATGCTGTAAGTCCGTCAATTCATTACTTGTGGATCGAATAATGATAGAATCTGTTGAAGCGAGATATCCTAAACCGAATGTCCCGTCACCGAATCGAGGCCGCCAGAATCAGAACGACAGATACCGTACCGGGAATAAAGAGCGGCCAAGGCGTCGTCCTCACCGGAACCCTTCTACCCAGCGTGGCTCCACATCCGGGATGGAGCCCAGAAGCGATTGAGAAACTTGTCTTCGACAGATGCGCGGATGTGCTACTGGAAGAATTCAACGATTTGCCCCCCAAATTACTCAAGTTCTTGTGTTCTGAGGCAATTAAGGGACTGTTTGTCGAGCAGGAAGTGGCGGTAAAGAAGCTTGAATGGCCGCGCGACGACGCTGAACAGTCGACCAAATTTTTCAAGGTATTTGTTGCGGCTGTTCTTTACCTCTACCTTGGTGACATAAACGCTCCCTATCAGTCCTTCGTCAATGAACTCAGCCTCATGGCAGCACTTTCACATGAAAACATTATTAAATTTCTCGGTTTTGTGGAAGATATGGAGAACGGCAAAGCTTGGATCATCACACCCTGGGAAGTCAACGGAAATGTTAGAGAGTTTTTGCAGTCTGGCGAGTTCGACATTCCCGAGCGGGTGTCTCTGGTGCGCGTCATCAATGGTATTATTAGGCGCATGTTCGACAATTTCGTAACCACAGATTCAAGATACCGCATCCGGGCTGGAGTACTTACATACCCATGACCCTCCAATCTGTCACGGGGACCTCAAGTCTGTAAGTACAGGTCGTCTAATCCGGAGATCTAGACCTGATTCACCGATGATTCAGCTAAATATATTGGTCAACTCTTTCTATCGGGCGGTCATCACCGATTTTGGTTCAGCTCGTACTAGTCGGGGAGTTGCGTCAGGAAATCAATCGGAGATGCCGTCCCAAATACCACCCAATGACAATTTAGCAAGCATTTTAACATCCCCGCAAGTCAAATTCAGCGCGTCAACATTGGATCTCACCTTAACCGGACCGAGGTTTTCTTTGCGGTGGACTGCTCCCGAGGTGTTGCGTGACATGATACAGGACTTACCTAGTGACATGTGGGCGGTCGGGTGGATATGCTGGGAGGTGAGTACATCACAAGCTGGTTAATAATGTTTATCGTTCCGTGACTTATAGCTACGCGCGCACTCTAGATCATAACTGGCCGAGTTCCCTTTGAAAGACTGGATAACGAGGCGGTCATCATAACGCACGCTCTGTTTGGCAGATTGCCAGCGATCCGAAAGGACAACCAGCTGTCTCATGCTCTCATGCTTTGCAGTCTGATGTCGGACTGCTGGCTATCCAACCCTTCGGAAAGGATTGAAGTTTCTACGTTTAAACAAAAGGTTCGCAAGTTGGTGAGTCCTTTATCCAAGGGTAATGTTAGCGACTCTGAAATGAGCGTCTGGAAGCCTTCCGTGATTCCTTCAGTCAATACTTCGGAGGGTCCGAAAACTCGCTCAGCAGCCCTGCTTCTCCAGCTCGGACAATGGGCTGAGCGTCAGGACGACTGGGTGAAGGCCGAGTCCTACTACCTGTCAGCTATTGAGGTAGCGACTGAGACAGGAAACGAAGTCGCCAAGGGATATGCCTTGGAACACCTTGGGAACGTGTATAAGATCAGGTCAGACTCGCAAAAAGCCGAAGGTTTGTACAAGCAAGCACAGGAGATCTACTCTCGGACAGGCAATAGCTTGTTGGCTGTAAACTCGTTGAATGGCCTGGGGATGGTTTATCAGAGTCAGTCAAAGCATCCTGAGGCGGAGAGGTGCTTCATGGAAGCCTTCGAAACCCTTTCTCGCGTGGGCGACGACGTGGGAACTGCGAATGCTTTAGACTGTCTCGGGACTTCCTATGGCGCTCAGTCGAAATATCGTGAAGCCGAGAAGGCTTTCAAGTCCGCGTATGAGATTCGCTCACGCATCGGCGATGAATTGGGTACCGCCCTTACTTTGGTCAAACTGGGGCATACACATCGAATCCAGTCAAGGTACCAAGAGGCGGAGCAGGCTTTCAGCGCCGGTCACGAGATCTACTCTCGCATCGGCAATGATCTTGGGGTCGCACACGCGTTGGACGGCCTCGGTAAAACCTATCGTGTTCAGTACAAGTTCAAAGAGGCCGAGACAGCTCTAACCTCCGCTTACAAGATGCACTCTCGCATCGGGATTGAGTTGGGTTCCGCCAACGCGCTGGCCGCTCTGGGGTATGCTTACTGCGCCCAGTCTAGGGTTCGAGAGGCGCAGCAGGCCTTGGCCGCCGCTTATGAGATTCACTCTCGCATCGGTAACCCTCTGGGCACCGCAGGGGCGTTGGTGGGCTTGGGGGTGATTTATTACCGCTTGCAGTCGAGGTACCAAGAAGCGGAGGAAGCTTTCAAGACTTCTCAAGAAATTTCTTCTCGCATCAGCAATGATTCGGGCATTGCAGAGGCGTCGAACGAGCTAGGAGAGGTGTATCTATTGCAGTCCAGAAACCAGGAAGCGGAGGCCGCATTCGCCACCGCTTACGAGATCCACACCCGCATAGGCGACCCTTCGGGTACCGCAACTGCATTGAATGGACTCGGAAAGGTTTATCGCGTTCAGCAAAGGTACCAAGAGGCGGAGAAGGCCTTCAATGAGGCGTACACGATTCACGCCTCACTTGGCGATCACCACCGTGCCGACGATTCATTGCATGGCCTTCGAATGCTTGATAGCAACAAGAATGGTCCGGTTCGCTCTAGCCTAAAATCCATCTGATAATGCTGTGATGTATTGAGCTGTCGAATTTGAGGAATCTATCTGTTCTCTTCTCCAACCATGCGTTTGAATAGCATTTGCAAGATGCCGGAATAAGACGCGTCTGTAAAGTGTCTGTTTATACAGCCCTGGTATCTCTGATATCCTTGTGAGGATTAAATTGTCTTTCCTGATGTTTCATGTGCGTTGTAAGCTTATCGTGGCGGAATAAACATGACTTTATAAGAGCCTTATTTCGAGCGTAATTCTGGCTCGGTCACACGCCATGGACCGTAGCGAGCCACCGAGCCTACACAAGACTTGGTCACTCTG
>WSUI01000481.1:0-25557 GCA_019633595.1 Tulasnella sp. UAMH 9824
GTAACGCGGGCGGGCGTGCGTCCGGATCCCCCTACAACCTAGCGCGCGACAAGCATTCACTGCCAGGGGAGATGATCAACCCTGCCCGTCACATAGAAATATGTCCGGAGATGAGAGGAATTTGAACCCACATCCCAGTTTGTCAGGATGCGAGAGTGGCGGTCCAAGAGGAAGTTCCCCGAGACAGACGGCTGCGGCCCGACTCCGATTCGGTCCACCTCCGGCCCACTCGGCATCGAAAGTACTATAGACGCGTCACCCTTCTGCGTCCACAAAAGGAAGGTAGTCGTATATACTCACTTACAAGCACTTTATTCGACGCGTGCGATTGGCCGACCGGTCGTCCGCCGACAGATCATCCAAACATACATCAACCCCTCCCCATTCTGGAAAATTGGAATTTGGCCCCACCACAAATGCATAATTAAGTTCTGGCTACCATCTTATATATTTATTTTGTTCTGATCGAACTTGAGAGCTTAACACCCAATGTCGTCCCTTCACCGCCGCAAAGGACGATCTAGGTGAGCCTTTCATCGAAGGGATAGTCTATAAAACAAAGCTATTGTCTATATATTAGGGAAGCGGAGAGGGTCCGTATGGGTGAAATTTGGTCCGCCAATAGTACACGGGAATTGGGCAGTAGCCCGAGGAACTCGGTCGACCTCCACCTTAACGTCAAGATGACCGAATCCAGTCCGACACAGAAAGGCAGATATAAATATTCGGTTGGTTTTTACTCTACACTCAAACCATCACTCACATTCCCCTCTCCTCGTTCGTATTCAATCCCGTTGCTCTTGATACTTTAACGCTCCATACCATGGCAACTCAAATGCTGTCCGAAAGCTGCCCTCCTAAATCAAAGTTTGAGCCTTCTCGAGACATTCCCGACCTTTCAGGCAAGGTCATTATTGTTACTGGTGGCAACACTGGTATCGGGAAGGAGACGATTCGAGTACGTGCCCCCTGAATTTCAGTGCGGGCGCATACCCTGACACAAAATCGATGTATTTCAGGAGCTGCTCAAGAAGAATGCCAAAGTGTATATGGCCTCGCGCTCTAAGGCTAAAGCGGACACTGCAATCGAAGAAGTCCGTATATGGAAAGCGCTCCGACTTTATGAATGCGACTGACCTCTCTCCAGCTAAAGACAGACACGGGAAAAGAAGCATTATTCTTAGAGCTCGACCTCGCTGACCTGTCAGCGGTGACCAAGGCGGCCAACGAGTTCAAGAGGTTTGTATCCATTCCCGTTTCGACTCTGTTTGTTGAATTTGACCGGAGCAATCTACATTTGCAGCAAAGAAAAGGCTCTACATGTACTCTTTAACTCAGGGTAAGGACGAGTGTAGGGCTTTCGGTAGCTTTCTGAAGGGTTGACAACGAATTCACGTAGAGGAATTATGAACGCCCCTACGGATCAGCTTACAGCAAACGGATTCGACGCTCAATGGGGAACAAATTGTCTGGGTCATGCGCACTTCACCATGTGCCTCATCCCCGAGCTCCTCGAAGGTGCCAAGACGTCGTCTGATGAGAGGGCTCGAGTCGTCAACACGGCGTCTGATGGGGCGTACTGGGCTCCGAAGGAAGGCATCAAATGGGAGACGCTACGAGACGGAGAGGCTCGGAAGAAGCTTAGCTCGATGAAACTATACTTCCAAAGCAAATTTGTGAGCATAATTCGCTCTATCACTCGAAGGATGTTCCGAGCTTACGAAATAATGGGACCTATACAAGGGCAACTATGCATTTTCATGCGAGCTAGCCAAGCGATTCGGAGATCAAGGCATCGTATCAAATGCACTCAACCCTGGTAGGTTTTTGACGAGTATTCGAGAGTTGGGACTATAGAAGCTGAGAGTACTTTGATGTCAGGCCACCTCAAAACAGAATTACAACGACATGGCTCACGACTCGAAGGAGCGCTGACTGTGAGGAGACTCTTTGCCTCATTGATATAATCCGTGCTGATTAAAACCTGCTACGCAGAGCTGGATGTTGTTTCCTGCTCCCATGGGCGCTCTCACCCAACTCTGGCTCGGAACGTCCCCCGAGACGGTTAATTTCAACGGAAAGTGGGCAATTCCTTGGGCGCGAGAGGGAAAGTTCTTGGGACCCAACCTTGTTGACGAACTGGGACCGAAGCTTTGGGAGTGGGTGGAGGAACAAAGAAAAGAGTTTCTGTAGACTCCCTCCATGAACTACCTTGCTGATGCACCTAAGAGCAAGCGGAAAGCTCTGGTCTCATAGATGTACTCCCAAAGGGAAATCAGTAAATGAGTACTACCACGACTGATTCACAAACTTTACCATCCTAGCTTATGTGGGGAAACTGTTATCATCGGATTGTGTTTTAGGTGAAATGTCCTGGTCTGGCCAGGTGAATGCCGAACCGCTGATTGAACGAAGCCAGAGGAAGGTTTTCTCAGCGCGACACACGGATATCTCCAATCTCCCGGTTTTCGCTATGATGTACCGATATAACCTCGTGCGCATGGCTAGTGGCCCTTAGCACGGAATGATCGGGGTCGATGGAAGATTCTCGATAGGCTCCGTTTTACCCTCATATGGAAACGTCGGGTCTAATGAGGAAACTGACAGCTAGTAGGCATTCTAGCTTCAAGGAATATAAGTTCTATAAGTAAATGTATTCAATCATGCAATATCTACTTCCTTGACCGGAAGGTCAGGGAAATGGCGCCTGAGCGCTCACGCGCTGGTGCCAAGGCCGGTGGAGTTACAGAGTCGGACTTAAGACGGCGGTATTTGCCATTTGGTGTTAAGGCGACCTTTCTCGGGCATACAACACCCGATCCCCGTTTCACCTTTTCTGTTTCGAAAGGATAGGTCGGGCGGGTTTTCCCACCAAAGGAGAGAACCGTGTGTCTCGTCAATTGTCCAGAACTTAAACCACTTACGTCCCTCGCTTCCTACTCTGCCTCCCCCAGCATATCCTAGGAACTCCTCCATCATTCTTCTCACCACCCTTTATAAGACAAATCCACTCCCACTCGTATGAAACACAATGTCGGGCGAAGCGGTTATGGAGGACAACGACCAAGGCGAGCTTTGATGTGATGGTGGGTCTGGGCCGAAATGAGATCGTCAAGAGCTAACCATAAATGCCTCGAAATTGGCCATCACAGAGTTTAGGTCAACGATTGCCTCGATACGGAAATACTCAGGGCCTCCCGGGTTTCTCGGTCGTTATGGGGTCACATCCGTCCAATTCCTGCCTTCACTTAGCACATACAGCCCACCGATCCCTCAGTTCGTCTCGCGGAGGCACAAACACTGTATGATCTCTAACAAACTCGCATCTACGGAGACGTTAGGCGGTTGATCATGTATTGTCAGTGAACGTGGATTGATTCCTCTCGCCTAAGCGCCGCCATCGTGATAGTTTCAAGCCCCCATTCTTCGTGCGGTACAAAACGTCGAGGTCAATCGGACGAAAAAGCAGTGTTGGACCAGTATATCGGAAACATCCACCATGTTGTAAGTCGGAATTCTCTTCAAAGCCTCCGCCCACAGGAGGTTCATTTTGCGATCCTCGTGATAGATCGTAGCAGCGCCTATCGCGTTCAAAGCTCGAAGAATCTTGATTCACTTTTACAAAGCTCGTGTACAAGGAACACTCTACGGCAGAACGATGTTGGACGTGGCCGAAACCATCAGGGCGGCGTGGGTGGAATACGTGTTATCCCATTCGGGGACGGGGACGTAGGGTCGCAGCAATCACCAAGCGAGCTCTAGGTTCAGTCTGCAGAGAAACATCGGGACCTGGGCTTGATTCTCGCCGAGTTCCTGTCACAACCCAGCAAACCGAATCTCTTCCACTGGCACCGATGAAAGGTATCCGCTCCCGGAGCAGTGGCCACGCGGCCTTCTCTCTGGAAGCTCGATTTCGCCAATGGATGACGCGGCTATAACTTGGATGATGCGCTGCTGCGAGGGCAGGTGGATCATAGTTCAGGTCACTAGGTCGAGATTGACCACGTTTCATTAACTGCGGCCGTTGCCATCGGTGTCGCTCCGTCCCTTCCCTAGCGCTGGCGAGCAATATCATAACGGGGCTTGAATTGGTGTTCAAAGACAGGATATCCTCACGGATGGGACCTCGCCGAGAAGGTCAAGGACCTCTGCTCGTGGTACGATCTGGATCTTTCTGCAGTCGTCACCCTTCCCATCCCTAGCGCGAAACGTGGTCCAGGATACCGGCAGACAAGAGCCGCATTCCAAGCATTCCGACAGCAAGTCGACATCTTCGGTCTTCCATCCAGACCGTTCTACAGCGCTCTAGCTAAACATACCAAGTCGAAGGATCCTTTCCTGGCGCTGAAGTTCATCGACAATAGATGAAGGTTCCTCCATGTCCAAGAAGCTCTCTGAGATTGACGCTGTCACGTTCTCAAACACGTTGAGAGCTTACTGTCAACTCAAACCCGACCTTACCCTTTTTTACGAGCTCGTTGGCGACATCAAGCCCTGACTCCACAGTATCACGGGCTTTTAGATCGCCTTTGGTGACTGAGTAGACTAGCCTGTTGTAACAGTCGACACCGTGACCCCAAGCGGTGGGTTCTCTAACTGCATGTAAAGCTAGCCAGCCACTGACGCCGGCTCAACGACCTTTTCAGGCTCTCCGAAATCAGGTCAATGCAGTCGCTACTTGGTCGCCTTGAAGCCAGGTCAAGTTCACCGTCTCAATCAATCAAGACTAAGGTGATGAGGCTGCCTCAGACAACATGCGACCCATTCTAATGGCAGGCTGGTACAGGGTACAGGCATTTCTCTGCCCTTCACGAATGGTAGCTAACATTGCCGCCATCCTTCATCAGTGCCGCTCCCTTCCGGGCCTTGACTCAACCCCGAGTTTATATCTCTCATGGTTGTTGGGGATCAATCGGACAAGGAGGAAATTGCAGGTCAGCCTGGCTAAACGGGGGTTGCATGGTCAGCTCAGCGCTAGGCCGGAGGCTTGCGGATGAAAAGCAATACGTGCACTTACTGTGATGACACGCGGCAACAGGCGGACTCGAGGTCAGCGAGCCCACATTTGGCGGGAGTTGCGCCTCGAGGCATTTTGGTGGTTCTCTCAGGGGACTGCTGTGAACTATCATCCAGATAGGCTCATCATCAATACTGGTTTTCTATCCCCTCCGCCAGCACTTCATCCGATCATTCTATCCACAGGCCGCTGCTGTCCTTGTTGTAGAGGAGAATGGAGACGGTCGCTACTGCTGGCAAGAATCACTGCCTATCTTGCCGATGCAAGACCCCCTTCCCGCTAGGCTACCCTTTTCCCGCGAAGCAAGACCGGCCTGTGAACGATACCTGCCTTCACGTGGACACTGCCTTGTACTTTTTTTGTCCCGCTGCGGGCTCGGTAATGCATTCCAAGTCCCGGTCAAAGACACCCCGCAAGGCGTCCATGATGTCCGCATCATCATTCATCTCGACTACAGTCCGATTTTTGAATAAGCATTCAGAAATGGTGTGCGGATAATTGAAGACAATCTCCGATGCCTACTAGACGCCAATCTTTTTGCCAGCGACAACACGGAATGACCGACTCGGAGTACTCACTGGATGTCCTCCGGTTTGTCAGGCCGAAGTTTATTGGCTAGGTCAAGACGACTATCACGGAATGAGCAATTGTCACCCTCTCCAAGGGGTGCAGTTCTCCGGGTTCGCAACTTGCTTTGGTCGATTGATCAACAGATGGTCCGAATCCAGCCTATCAGTACCAGATCGGCAAGAACGATTTAATATGGAATCGAGAGGCCAGTCAACAGCCGGGAAGTTGTGGAATCGAAATAGTGAGCTCCCGGGAAGCTTGATTTGGGGTGTTGACGACTCGGTGGCTGCTGGGCCTTCCTCCACCAAAGACGGTTGTGGCGGGCGTGAGGTTCGTTTGAGCAATTTCGAATGAAGCAAGACCAAAAGTGGGTGTTATGTACGAAACTCGTGATGAGATTGAAAACTGCGGGAGCTGATAACGCCTGATGAATTTTAGGATAAGGCTCGCGATCTTTGAACAGAAAGGCAGAGAAGGCTTCCAGAGAAGCGCATGAGATTCACGCTCGCATCGGCCATGAACTTGGTGCGGCGGACGCTTTGCGAGTCATGGTCTCGGACAGATCTACTGCGCTCAGTGGAAGAACAAGGAGGCGGAGAAGGCTTCCAGAGAACCGCGCGAGATTCACGCTCGCATCCGCAATGACCTCGGTGCGGCGAACGCTTTGCATGGTCTCGGAGAGGTCTACCGCGCTCAGTCGAGGAACTAGGAGGCAGAGAAGGCTTTCAGAGAAGCGCACGAGATTTACACTCGCATCGTGGATGAGCTCGGTGCGGTGAACGCGTTGGATGGTCTCGGAGAGATCTACCGCGCTGAGTCGAGGAACCAGGAGGCGGGGAAGGCTTTCAGAGAAGCGTACGAGATTTACGCCCGCATCGGCAATGACCTCGCGTTTCGGGGCGGATTATCTCTATTTCCGAATCGGGGGAGATCATATTATGGAGCCAGGCCAATGAAATATATCCTGGCTGCTGCCTTGAGCAAAAGGAGTATCGTGAAGAATTAGGAATCCGAGGTCTCCAGATGGTGGTAGAGTGTTGGGGTAAGAGTACACTTCGAGCAGTTGTAATACGAATAATACACGGATCCCATAGCCAGGCCTCACATATGAGTTGTAAAGACCCCTGTGGTTGGCAAGTTAACGCGCATCGCTTTTGTTTCCTGGAGAACGTTGGGTACGATCGAAACCGCGTGATCGTAGCTGGAGACGGCATGCGTTGCCCGCCGATCGGCCAGGCCTTTGATGACCTAGAACGTGCATAACGTGATTCCGTGCAGCTAAAATGTGTCGCTTTTGGCACCACTTCACCGGCCGCCCTGCAAGTAGGGACGGCCATCTGCCGACGATTCAATACCGTACTCAACATTGTTTGTACTACATGAAGAGCAAACATCGATGAATTATGGTAGCTTATTGAGACATGTGTGGTAATAGTGTTTCTCCAAGCACTTACTGGTTTGAGGTCTCCGTGAACTGCAGGTCGGCTGTTCGGGTGGCAGACGCTCGAGCTCATTCGTGATGCGAAGGAGCAAAAGTGGAGTAGACCTTGCTGTCAGCTACGATGGACGAAGGAGCGTCAAACTTAACAAAGCTCTACTGTTCAGCCTCTATTCGTTGAGTATCGGAAAGTTTCTTTCAGCGGCGATATAGATTCCCTTCAAGTGGTTCATACCAAGGGGAGAGGACGAGGGATATGGTGTCGATGTTCAGCCAATGAGAGTAAATGCTTTGGTGACCTAAGTCAGGTTATGACCTTTTGCTTAAACCTTTAAGATCTATTTATTGAATTGAAGTGATAGCTAACGTCAGGGAACGACAGACCCGTACCTCGCGGATATTCGGGTCGGCCTCATTTCGGTTATTCAACTAGACAGATCGAAGAACTTTTACGGTAAAAAGGGAAGAGTAATTATGCTTTTGTACAAGTGGCACTTTTCATGTTACCGTTATACTGTTATGTCGAAGCTTGGTTGGCTTGGAGAATCGAACATGGCATCCTCGGACGTCGCTATTACTACCTGTATAGGTAAGCCTCCCTTTGGCTATCCAATACACTCGAGCGAGAGAGTGTTGGCAGAGATGAAGTAAGTTCCATATAATGCGCCGGTACCTGGTATCTGGAGGGCTGGTGTTTGCGGCTGGGATGTAGTAGATGATCCCCGTGAAGCTGAAAGGGGATCGTCATCTCCTGTACCAGGTCTGATATAACTTTCTTGATGTTAAAGGACCTGTTGCATCCGAACCTAAAGTTCCTTGGCTGGTATCGGTGTAGGCGAGAAATGAAGTGGACTTGAGCAATCCGGAAACCCCTACGGAGACCAAAACCTTGGCACCTTTGAAAACTGATTGATTCCTGCGCTCAGGAGACAGACGGCGAGCGATGGAAGTAGGAATGAGGGTTTTCTGGTTCCGCGGCGGAGGTATGAAGCGGAGATACAAGTGAGCGAGCGAGACCCAGACAGCATGAGCGTGTTGCAATGTTCGGCTGCCATCCTTCAGAGGTGTGAGATCCAGTGCTGGTCAATAACAAAGGCGGAACAAGAGAAGGTGGACCTCGGGCTTCAATGTGGCTGAGACCGTGCTCTTCAACGCCTGGGATTCTCATCGTCACTGAAATATAGTCCAGAAGAAGGGCACTTGACAAACATACAAAATATTAGGCGGGGGTTGAACTTTGTAACGGTCATCGAGGCTTTTGGTTTTGGAAGTTATTTGTAGTTACATGGAGATAAAGGGGTTCGGGGAGCTGTGCCAATCGCTGACCGGAGGCGATCGGATCGAGGCGAACCATCCTCTATGGAATATTTACGAATTCTCAAGGAGGTTGCCGTCAATAATACGTAGAATATTGATTACTGGGTTGAGGATCGGTACTTGGTATTACGCGGCGCGGTTTTCAGTGGCTGAAGCACCCACCGCCCAGGTTAGACTGGGACGTCAAGTAGATGTTTTGATCCGGTGAATATGGAAGCTTCTGGCATGTACAGATGGGGTCAGTGTCGTACAGATGGGGTCAGTGTCCTTGGATCGGGTTGATTTGATGCCGCCCGTTTTCACTTTGTGGGCAACTGCCGTTTTCTTGGGCTATCACGTCAAGAGAGATGTCCGAAAGGGTGGACGGGGTATGACGGGCAACAAGGGTGAACTTTAAATAATTTATTCGACAAGAATTATACATCTTTATTACGCGAGACGCCAGAACAACGCAGACCGTCGCAATAGGGATCACGCTTCCAGACTGAGGTAGACGCCTCCCATCCAAAACTCGAAACCAAGTGGAGTGGGGAGTACTGAGGGGTGTACTTACCAGAAATGGGGCAGCAGGTCATTGTCTATTGACCCAGAGAGGCAGAGAGGCCCCGAATACCGCCATGGGTGTCATGGGCGATGGAATGGTTTTAAGTCCGCTCGAATAAGAAAGAATAATGTATCAAGTCGCATGGTGGAATATGACGTCTTCAAGCAAGCGTAACGCTTATTGCATATGTTGAGGGATCTCCACCTTGCGATTGCATACGGGGCAGCGTCCTGACGTCTTGGCCAACCAAGGGTCAAGACAGTGTTTCTGAAAAAGGCCTATGCGTTAGAACAATCTGATTGGAGAAGGGGGAGAATCCGATCTGGCATACATGGAAAACATGCCCACAGGCTAAGAGTCGTAAAGGTTCGCCGGGGGTGCCAAGGTCTTCCTCAGCCTCTGGGGTCGCCTCGGTGATGTCTTCCTGGACCGGCTCTTTTCCTTTGGCTTGATTAACATTGGAACTTGCAGGATCTTGTTCGGTTTCGTCGCCAGTGTCGAGCTGAGGTGTTGAACTTTGCCCTTCCTCCGTTTTTGCCGGTTGGGGAGTCTTGGGCCTTGGTGAGGCTGGCGGCACGCCCTCCTTACGCTTGGGCTCCACAAATTCGCTCAGACAGATATAGCACATGGCACGGTTGCTGTCCAGTACCACGAAGGGGTGCTCGCACTTCTCGAATCGTGGATCTCCTTCGATGATGAGTTGGGCGTCCGACCACATGGTGGCTTTGGGAGCCTTGCTCTTTCCGCCCTGCTTCCGAAGCCAGGCGAAGCGGGTGCGTGGAGGTCGCGAGGAAGTAGCGTTGGAATCTCCATGCGTCTTTTTAGCAGCCGAGGTCTCCGCTCCGGTCGCATCTGCTGGATTTTCCGAATCTTTCCGACGGGACTCACGAGGCTCGCTTGCACCATCTGGTTTCTCTTGAGATTTGGTCTCGGGCTCTTGCGGAGGGATGTAAACCACCAAAGGGATTTTTTCGATGAGGCTTTGCTCCATCCGCGGGATTTCGGCCCGAACAATGACGTTGCCGTGGCGGTCGACTGGGCGTCCGAGGCAGAGCATAATGAGGTTGAGAATCAGCTAGAAGGGTTAATTGCGGTAAAGATTGGTTAGTGGACGTTGCAGGATATAGGGAAACACTTACCAAAAGAATAGGGCCAAGAATGAAAACGATGAACGCAATGAGCAGGAGCTCCAAAACAATGAGGTAGCCCAGGCTGGCGATTCCTAGTCCCAAGTACCATACGTGGGGGTCATTAACGCGGCAAGTGTGCACTGTCGTGTACAGCCAAATATGATTCACGACGAAATGGATAAGCCCAGTCGCTGTGAGGAAAGTATCCATCCTGAAGGCCAACGTACCGGTTTCAGGTTCCCATGCCAACTCGCTTGAAAGGCGAGAAACACGTACCTGTCGAAAAGTGCATCCCCTGGTGTTGGAGGCTGTCGTGGTTCCCTTCGTGGAGATCGCCGAGGCGGCGGTTCGGATGAGGGTGCTCTATCCGGAAGCGGGCGAGATCCGCTCCCAGAGCCGAGATCCGCGCCTCGGTTCTGTGACGGACGGATAATAACGGGTTCTGGGACGGAAACTGGGCTGGGCACCGTAGGGGGTTCGGGCGGCCCCCGCACCTCAGTTCCCCACTGCAACTGGTGATCTGCCGGGTCTTCTAGATCGGTTGTTGCAAGTTCGATATCCGCTGTCCTTCTTCTGATAGCTCTTTCGCGTTTTGCCATATATCGCTTCCACTCCCAAATAATCATACCACATCCAAAGGCGGCTCTCACCGCCCACAGAGCGTTCCAAATCCCTAGCTTATCGCAGTCTTCGAACTCTGAAATGTTTTGATCCCATGGTTCTTGGTTTTTAGACTTAAATTTCGACCCAGCCAAGGCCAAGAGCACCACAATCACCACAACCTAAAGTAGCAGGTTGAACGCCGGCGCTAAATCCAGACCTTAACTTAGAACTTACCTGAACCATGCTAAATGCAAGGCGGAAAAAGATGCCTGTGACATGTCGGAGCTCCCTGCCTTCTCCTGAAAAGAACAACTTCACTGTACGGAGAATACTGGGCCAGGCCCGATCAAGCACTCTGCCCGACAGTGAGGTTGGTTGGGGAGTAGGATCTGCATGTTGTTCGGGTTCCGTGTCATTCGACTGGAGAGTGCTTCTAGAGAGCGGGCTCTGGGGGACATCGACAACATGCGCAGCGGCGGGTGCTGCGTCAGCGTGGTTGGTACGCTCCTGAGTGGTGGGCGGTTGAGATCCGGGATGCACGATGGAGATGGAGGTTTGGCGGGTTGGAAGGTCCATAGCTTGAGTGAGTGGGTTGTCGCCGTTGAGCGTCGAGGGCGTTGAAGGATCGATGCAAGTGGTTGAGGAGCAAGGGATAAGTAATCAGAGAGGACTTGGACTGATTTTGATGAAGGGCACTTGACCGCCTGGCCTCACATGCGACGGAAAGTGCTCGTAAGGAATAGAATGTGTCACCGAAGGACGAGCAGGTGGTAGGAACGTTCTAAATCGTGGCTCGGTCTAGTTCACCATCAAGCCCGCTCGCACGTGTCCCTATTCGGGCATTTCGTCGCAACATTTCCCGACCTCAGCCTACCTCGGCGTCACCCTGCCAAAGCAGACTCTTCTCCCGCCCCCCTTTTCGTTTCAGAAGGCTGAATTGGGCCGGTCGCCCAATTTTAGCTAACGTTTGGCATCCAACTTTGTCCATTTGAAGTAAACCACGGTTCACATAAGCTCCACCACCACGACAACCCCACAATGGATCGAGGTGACAAGCAAAAGACGTCACGAGCTCTAAACGGAATCGGGGGAAAAGTTAAACCATCGGAAAGCTACGGTGGTAACTGTGATTGCTGCTGTTCAGGATTTCCATATATGGTCCAACGATTTTCTTAGAAATGCGAGCAAAGTTACGGGGCGCATAAGCACTCGATCGGGAATGTAAAGTTTAGGAGACATTTGAAGGGACAACTCACAATGAGAGCCTCCGTGAATGACTTGCAACAATGTCGGAAAACTCCACGAGACAGCTCCTCGTCGACACATTGATGTCCTGGTGTTTTGTGTTCCACTTCGAATCGCAAATGCCTCTAGGTCTGTCGCGTTCAGGCTTACAATCTCTACTACCATCTTCCAGGAAAGGATGATGCGACCAAAGGCATTTGCAATTGACATTAATGGAATAGAAAATGGACAAATCCGTAGTATTCTGGTGACCACGAGAAAGTCTTTCGGTGTGACCAGCCTCAAACGCCGGTCATTTCCGTCCTCCTAGAACGGCTCAGTAAGGAGTTCCTAGCGACATACGCGCTTCTCCTTACCGTATGACTCGGTGTTATGGTAATCGCAGTAGATTAGAATCGGTTCTGGAGGAGAGGAGGTTGGGTCCGGGAGCCGGACTGAGGGAGGGATACCTTTGAGGGAGACTTTGTAAAAACAGCAAAGCGAGAGAGGAAAAGACAATATACGAGTCCCGCTGGCAATATCCTTGAATTTATATCGCTTTTTAGTGTGCGGGCATTGTGCCGAAGCTGATCGCTGTGCGCAGGTTCGCCCTTGCGGGAATTCCAACAAGCGTTGCGGCGTGAGTCGCCTAACCCTTGTGTTTGTTCCTGGTCGTGTTAGGTCCTCCCGTCCATACCGAAATTTCCTCTCCCTTCCCATTCTTCAACGACAGAAGCTACGCTGACCATCGTAGCTATTCCAACCCGTTCATAGACGAGCTTTACAAGTCCTAGAATATTTCACTCAGCAACAGGAGAATTGGCACCGGCTCTCTTTCCTCACACGTGCATTCCTGGTTTTCCACACACCCAAGCATTTCTCGATCGAAGAACATTACAGAGACTCATTAGAACATGGCTTCCTCAGAAGCACCTTCGTCATCAAAAGCAGCATCGCCACCGGTAGAGGTGCCAAAGAAGAAGGAGCCATTACTGCCGCCACATATCACTACCTACTTCATCGCGGGCGGGATCGCGGGAGCTGCCAGTCGCACTGTCGTTTCTCCTCTAGAAAGACTCAAGATCATCCAGTATGTTGCTCCATTTCCATCTCGTCGTTCCCTTTCGCATTCGCTGAGCGGTATCCTTGCGCGTTCGTCAAGACAGGTGCAGCCGAAACGTTCCGGTGCTGGCGCATACAACGGTGTATACCGGTCCTTGGTCCGGATGTGGCAGGAGGAAGGCTTCAGAGGTTTCATGCGAGGCAATGGTGCCAACTGCATCCGAATCATTCCTTATTCTGCAGTGCAGTTCACCGCCTACGAACAGCTGAAGAAGGTGAGCACCGGGATTGCTCCTATTATGCCGTGCTCGTCTCTGTCTCAGCGCCCCATCAAGCCACATGGACGACGAACGCTGACGCCGACCCCTCTCCTCCCCCCTTCGCGCTCCACCAGTTCTTCACGAAAGGCGGAACTCGAGAACTCGACACCCTAACCCGGCTGACCTCAGGCGCTCTCGCTGGGATAACGTCAGTCAGTGAGTCGCCTTCCACACGTTTTCGTGGCTGTCTGGCGCGTGTTTCCTGAACGAGATCTAACGCCTCAATCCCGACCCCCCTCCCTTGTTCCACGTTCCATTTCCGCAACAGCGACGACCTACCCCCTCGACCTCGTGCGGGCCCGACTTTCCATTGTTTCAGCGTCTTTAGAATTTGCCCACCAGCAAGCTCCGGCAACAGTTTCGTCGCTCCAAGCAACAGGGCCTTCCACTTCAGCTGCACCCGCGCCTGCCCTATCCAAGATTTCTCCTTCGGCCTCGGCAGCGCCTAGGCCTGTACCCCTAGCAGCGTCTTTGTCGACGTCTGCCGCCTCCCATGTTGCCGCCGTCGCCGGAAACCTCAGTAAACCCAAGATACCTGGGATGTGGGACATGATGGTGCTCGTCTACAAGGAAGAAGGCGGCATTCGTGGCTTGTATCGCGGCCTCGTACCAACAGCTGTCGGTGTAGCACCATATGTTGGCATCAACTTTACGGCCTACGAAACCTTGAGGATATTCATCACCCCACCGGAACACAAGAACTCGATACCACGGAAATTGCTATGCGGAGCCCTTGCCGGATCGATCTCCCAGACGATCACGTACCCGCTGGATGTGCTGAGGCGGAAGATGCAGGTCGTTGGCATGAAGGATACCTCGTCTTGTGGAGTGGGTTCATTGGGTTACAAGTACAACGGCGCCTGGGATGCCATTTGGAGCACGCTAAAGACAGAAGGCATTCAAGGAATGTACCGGGGTCTCTGGCCGAACTTGCGTGAGTGTTCACGACCGCGGTATCTTGAACGTTTGCTAACGCCATCGTGCGTTGACGCTTTCCAGTGAAGGTTGCACCAAGTATCGCGACTTCATTCTTCACATACGAACTTGTCAAGGAAGCTTTACTTTAACTTTCTATCTTTCATCACTTATTTCATCCCGCATCTTTTCCCACTCTCCTTCGAGTTTCAGCAAAGCATCTCTCATTCGTTTTTCCTCGTTACATCTGCTCGCATGCCGAACCTCTGCTCCTCCAAGTAACGCTCTCTGTGCCCGAATCTCGGGCCCGGACCCAATAATATACAAGACGCTAGCCTTTGATGTATTTTACTTTATGTGTAGACATTTTTTCTGGACTGTGGCGTGCGTATATGACCAGCTTTGGGCTGATTAAGCCGTGGGTGGGCGGAGATCTGGGCTGGGTTGCTTTCGATCTTGACCGCTGCGACCTCGTAATCTATCACGTCTGGGGAAATTCCAGTCGTCTTCTTTTGCCCGCCTTGCATCTCCCCCCTCCGAGTCAGTCTCTCACTGTCATGGACGGGGAAGACACTCAGCAGCAGCAACAGTCGCCGCAACAGCAGCGACGGGGCACGCTGGAAAGTGACGGTGGATCTCAGGCAACGACATCTCCGACTTTCAGTGGTGCGACCCCGACTCCGTTCATATACCCAATTCGTTCTCTCCTCGGTCCCGTCCAACCCGCATCGGCCCAGCCGAACAGCAACATCGTCGATCCAGCGGTGTACACCGACCTCGCGGCCTCGCTCCAACGCGAATTAGCAGCGAAAAGGGCAGCTCATGCGCGGGGCGATCCAGAGCCCAGCAGCGCGACGGCCGCGTCGAGCACCGTAGCCAGCACCACGAAGCAGCAGAACCGACCGAGCGGGGCCACTGAAGTCACTAGCGCGACTTTCCCGTCGACGTTCAGCCTGCCAAATAGGGTAGCCGAGTTTGTCAAGCTGCCGTCGAGCCAAGGCGACGTGACTCCGAGATCCTCAAAGGACTCGACAGCTTCAGCCAAAGCAGGCCTCAAGACATGGGACGCGGCTACAGGAGAAAAAGACGCGCAAACCGAACCCGACAGAGGAGATGCAGGGTCGTCGCGGCAAAAGCGCCCCGCAGTTACGGTTGAAGAAAGCAACTCGGACACGCCCTCCTCCGTTTCGTCCCTGGTTCGGCTACCTCCCGCACCGACGGAGAAGGAGTTCGATGAAGATATTTCTCATCATAGTCAGCAAGGGAAAGTAGGAAGTGGTCAAACGCCTTCAAATAACCAGCCTTCGTCACAAGAGCACCAAGGTCCCCCTGTTACCGTTCGCCTCAAGTACCAACAGGACGATCATGGGCACCATCACGTCGTGGGCCGCGAAGGGACACTGACAAGATGTGAAGACGAAGTGTGTGACAAGATTTCCGTCTTTCGATCGCGAAACTGACATCATCTCCAAGCCAATACACGCCCCAGGTGCCATCCAATCATTCGGAGTTATTATTGTCCTCGAGGAAGACATGGAGGAAGGGCGACTCATTGTTCGACAAGTCTCAGAAGTGCGTGTTGTCCTCGGGTCAAACTAATATTATGATCTACTGAACGGCTTTTCGACATAGAACGTCCACCGGATCTTAGGCCTTAGCATTCCTTATCTCTTTTCCCTTGAATGCTTCTCCGATATCTTTTCGTATGAACAAGCGGAAGTCCTTTGGAAGCACATAACATTCCTCGAGGATCCCAACATGCCCGATGACGATGACGAACCCCTGCCATCACAGAGCGCGTCGCAAAGCCACCTGGGTGACCGAACTCCCCCTCGTCCCCCAAAGATCCTCAGTGGCCCAGAGGTCTTCAATATCACCGGACAAGGAGAACCAACATCTGTAGACGATTCGACCCCTCGGGCCAAATGGAGATGCTGGGTCGCAGCACATAGATCTGTCGTACCAAAGGGACCCCGCGGGTCAGGCCGTCCCTCACAGCCACCAACGTCGTTTTCCGCGATGAAGACAGGAGGAGAAGAGGCCGAGGCCGCTGCATCTTCCGAAGTCGCCCAGCCTCAGGACGAAGACACGTCAAACGATTACCCTCGTCTAATCGTTCTGGAGTTCGAGCTGGAGAACGATGACGAAAATCCGCTGTACTCCCGCGAGGTCTTCCGATTTAACAACGAGTCGGGCACGGCTGGGTCTAGGACGAGCGGTAGCGATGATCCTTCGGCGTTGAGGAGAGGAGATAGCTCTGGTAGTGGCAAGCCGTCGACCGGAACCCCAACGACATCAAGTGTTACCACTGCAACACCAATGCCTGGAGAAGGGCAGGCTCCTGGCACCGATGGCTTGCCTCCTTCCGCACCCCTGACGAACGCGGCCCTCCATGCACTCGATGACGCCATGGCTCGAGCGCAAGAAACGGGAGGAGGAAGAACCATAGCAAATCTCCCTCCGCCAGGTCAAATCTATTCGGCTGTAGATTCTCCTGATGGCCGAATGGTCTCTGCTACCTCTGTTTCCGATTTCGTCGGAACTCCGGCAGATGAAGAGATCAACCAACGTGGATTGTCCGGCGACCATACCTGGTACCCGTCAATCGATGAGATACACGAATCCACCACTAGCCGCTCGAAACCCATCAAAGCTTTGGAGAAGATGCGCTTGATGGCCAGAGGATTCGGCGGAAGCCCTCGCCAATCCCCTGCGTTCCGTAGGCTGGCTGGAAGCACTTCATCCCCTGGGTCAGGTTCGGGTCGAAATCGAGGGACACCTGGGAGCGAAGGGTCCAGAACTTCAAGCGAGAACCGGAGTGACTCTTTCAGGAGTCGTGGCGGATTCTCCAATGTCCGACCTTCGGGAAACGTCGGTACCATGGACGTCTTTGCGGTTCTCGCGGAGGTCATAGAGCAACTGGGAGAGGCAGCGGATTTGGATGCGTTCTTGAAATGTTGTGTCGGAGTTATGAAGGACCTGACGCAATTCCACCGGGTACTTATCTATCAATTCGATGAAGCGTGGAATGGCCAGGTAAGTTAGTCGCCGCAACTCGTTCTCTCGACCGGCTTGGCTGATCTGCCGTTTCGCGGGGGTAGGTGGTAGCTGAACTCGTCGACTGGTCAGCCTCCCATGATTTATTCATGGGATTGCATTTCCCCGCGAGTGATATACCTCCTCAAGTAAGAACGCTGCTCACCCCTCCGGATCACGGCTAACGATTACTTGTGTTTGTCCAGGCCCGAGAGCTTTATGTTATCAGTGAGCGATTTTCTCAACCATTGCGGGCTACATGAGACTGAGAATGACGACTTTAGACAAGGTCCGCTCTCTATATGATCGAGAACAGCCGACATCACGCCTCGTCTGTCGAGATTGGACTGACCTTGAGTACCCTCTCGACATGACTCACTGCTACCTTCGTGCAATGAGCCCCATTCATCTAAAGTGTAAGCAAAAATCCAACTCTCGCTGGACTTCACTCTTTTCTGACCCCTGTTCGTGTTTACCCATAGACCTCAAAAACATGGGCGTCCGTGCATCCATGTCGATTGTCAGTGATTTCCTTAGCTCCGTCTAACAATGCTAATGCGCCTCCCAACTCATCAGTCGATCACTGCATTTGGCAAGCTCTGGGGCCTTATTGCTTGCCACTCCTATGGATTGTCGGGCATGAGGGTCTCATTCCCTGTTCGCCAAATGCTACGACTCCTTTCCGACTCCATCTCTCGAAACATAGAACGATTAAGCTACGCTCAAAGATTGCATACACGGAAACTCGTAAGTCCTTGACAGTTTCACTCTCAGCTTTAAGCTGATTTTTCTCCTGCAGATCAGCACCATTCCGACAGACCACCATCCCACCGGCTATATTGTTAGCAATGCCGAAGATCTCTTGAGCCTATTCAGCGCAGACTACGGCATTCTTGTCATTGGAGAAGGCGCTAAAATCTTAGGGCCAAATAACATTGGCAGAGAGTTGCTCATAATTGCTCAGTATTTGAGGATGAAGCAGTTCACGTGAGTGATCTCCGTCCAAGCATCGTCCCACGAACGCAATCGATTAACGATCCGTCACTTAGTCTAATCCAAGCCTCGCAGTCCATCACCCGTGACTTTCCTGACCTGTTGGTCCCGTCGTTGGACGTTCTCTCCGGTTTGCTTTATGTGCCCCTGTCCCCAGGTGGACGTGACTTTATTTGCTTCTTCAGAAAAGGTCAGATGAAGTAGGTGGCAGCTGAAAGACGATCCTACCGTACGTTGACTTATACGCATTGCGTCCAGGGACGTCATCTGGGCAGGAAAGCCGCATAAACCTGGAGAAGAGGAGACAGCATCATTAGAACCTCGCACCTCATTTAAGGTTCTAATATCTGCCCTACATACCTGAAGACGATATTCACTCCATGTACCTTTTAGGCTTGGGCTCAAACTGTGATGGGTCGCTGTCGTTCCTGGACCGATGAACAACTGGAGACTGCTGGTGTTCTGGCTCTTATCTATGGCAAGGCGAGTTCCTCGGCCCATGTCCGCGAACCACGAATTTGGTCTGAATCTGGAGATATAGTTTATTGAAGTCTGGCGTCAGAAGGAGAACGCCGTAAAGTCTACACAGCTCGCTAGCTTATTGCTCACCAATGCCAGCCACGAAGGTAAGATACAGTTCCTCCACGGTCATATTCGGTATACTGAAGCCTGCATTCTCAGTACGAACGCCTTTGAACCAAATAATTGGTTTCCTAGAGCTCGCACTCGAAGCCAATTTGGACGACGACACGCGTCATAACCTTGCACATGCTCATACGGCTTCAAAGGTGCTCATTATATTTCTCCGCATCCCGCTTTTACTTCATTGTTTCGTTTTTAGAGTTTACTCTTCACCATCAATGACTTATTGGACTTGACCCGCCTCGAATCTGGTCATCTCACCCAGTTCAACGACACCTTTGACCTTCCCGCCCTCATATCAGAATCTTGTGCTCCATATGTTAAGGATGCTCATCGGAAGAGTTTGACATTCGATATTTTGACATCCGGTTGTCCTCAATGGGTGATGGGAGACTCGCGCAAACTCTCGTCGGTAATATCAAACCTTGTGGCAAACGCAGGTGATTACCATCAGACGTATGAATCGTCGAAAATTGCTAAATCAGACCGTTCTTGATAGTCAAATACACTTCCGAAGGCGGTGTGACGGTGGAAGCGAAGCCGTTCCAGGAGCCGGATGGCCTCCGAGATCGCGAATCAACCGAGACCACGAGGGCCGTAGCCATTGAGATAATAGTCGCTGATACTGGCTGTGGGATACCCAACCATACGTTGGAGGATATCTTCCGTCAGTTCGAACAGGTGGAGCGCCCAGAAGACAAAATATCATTGGATCCGCTCCTGCCAGGTGACAAGCCCTCCGGACTTGGTGAGTATCCTGTTAAATTACGTACACGGCTCTTTACCGACAGTTTTCTGTACAGGGCTTGGTCTTGCTGTTGTGGCGCGTATCGTCGAACAAGTTGGCGGGCAGCTCCGGGTGGACTCCGGTCCTGGAGGCTCCCGTTTCTCCTTCTTACTTCCTTTTACACTGCCTGACCATAAGGGACACCGCGCTTTTACAAACCTCGTACCTTCGAGGCCGGGGAGTCAAACCTCAGGCACCAGTGAAGTTGACGACTTTGTTTCCGCTCTTTCCACCAGCCATATGGGCCAAGTAGACACTCGTGAATCTCAACCGGCATCAGTTCTTCGACGAGAACCTACCACGGTACCATCTGGGGAGGGAGTTTTCCCCGTGCAAGATTCAAGAACTGGTGTTCGAGGCGTTAAGATGGATCCCTTCTTCCTTGATCGGCCGCCAGCCGAGGGTAGGGGGCCAGCGGCACTCGAGCAAAGCCAGCGGCCAGAGTTAGAGGACGCCATCGATGAGGCTGAGGAAGAAGAATCAAAACGTCCACCGGGTCAGCTCAGAGTGTTGGTAGTCGATGTGAGAATTTTCACTGCAATAGGAGTCCAGTCTGACAGACTGATGATACCGATCAAAGGACGACAAAATCAACTCGACTCTTATGCAGAAGAGGTTAGCCAAGTGGAACCACATCGCAGTCGCAGCAATGAATGGGCAGGAAGCTAAGGAAACCATTGAGTCGGACTTCGACTTCGACTGCATCATGATGGATCTTCAGTGAGTCAATCCGGGTCAAGCAGCGGGGACAAAGCTCTCACTAGTTTGAAAGAATGCCCATTCTCGATGGATACCAAGCTACCTCCGCGATTCGATCATTTGAAGTATGTATGATGAAGCCGGCTAGTGATCGGTGATAGCTTACTTGCACCATGCATTAGGAACGAGAGAGACCGATATTACGACTCAAATCGCATCGCATGAATGGCCGCATCCCTATTTTTGCCGTCTCCGCATCATTGAACGAGGACCAGCGAGCCGATCTTTGGGAGCTTGGCCTTGATGGTTGGTTACTCAAACCGATTATGTGGGACCGATTCCAGGACCTTCTTGAAGGTGTCACCAACTTGGACCAGCGCCGGAAAGACATCTACCAGGCTGATTCATGGGAGAAGGGTGGATGGCTAGGCTGGTACGAAGGCAACGGTCCCCAATAGCATGGGCAATTGTCCAGGCAATGCCTCGCGCCCGCGTCTTTCATTTGGCATTCTTTATTACATTCACATAAACGATCATATAGCTTGATAGCAGTGTCTTGATACATCCAAACTTGTAGCTCTCATACTCTCTGTATGTAGTTAGACGTAGCCAAAATTCTGTCGCTAAATCTTCATCATTGTTCTAGCTCCCAGTGCTTCCGCCGCCGAGTCGACTAATGCTGCATCCCCTGACGGTCGCTCTACCGTCCGAAGCATCGTTAATTCGTTGAGGAGGGTCTGATGTCTGTATGCTAGCCGGATATTAGGAACATTCGTCTAGGGTCGGAAGAGGTCAGATTCTGCTGGGAACCGGACTGCAGACCGCAAACCTGGTTGATATCGTTTCCAGCTGCCCCAGGGAGATACCACTTCTGGCCCAACCAATGTCGCTTGACCTCCATCTCAAAGCCGCTTTGAATAACCGAGTTACGAGCAAGTTCTGCTAAGGAGCTTTGCGAGAATTTGTAAATCTATACAGTGGGGGGCATCAGACGGAATATCAACTCGCAGGGTGATCTGGGATGCTAACGTGGGCAGCAACACTGTATTCCTCCAGCAGAGGCTCCTGCAGACAATCTTTTCAGAACAGAAATGGCAAAAGAGTTCGAGCTTACCTTTGTGAAGTGAAACTGCAAAGGGTCGTCCGTACTGAGACTAACATTTAACCCAGTCTTGAAGAACTCAGTGATGGGATTTCGTTCATATGTCAGAAAGAGTGCATTGTTGCTTAAAGGACTCATTGCGACGCCTATTTGCTTGAGGTAAAATAGATACTGGAGAGCGGGAACTTTCCTAAGGAGAATCCCGTGAGAGATAGAATGTGAGGTAATAAATGCGGAGGTTAAGTGATCTGGATCTCCTGCCTCGCCACAGTGGGGGCGAAGAACAAAGGTATCTAACCAATTTAATCCTGTAAGTTAAACATACTTCCGTCAAACGAAAGAATGGCTTACTAAAGCCTCGCTTCCGTCGCCACCCGTTGAGACTGGCAATGCTGGCATACATGTAATAAATCCTAGCAGAGCATAGTTGTTCTAAAGCCCAGCAGCAAGAAGTTCTGAACCTGAACTCACCAATAACTGTATGGTGGGTTTTGCTCAGTATCCCACTGAGACGGATACGGGTACTTCTTGTAAATGCGGCGTTCGGCCTTCGATTCGTCGTCCACACTATCGAACCCGATCACTCGTTGAAGGAATATATGCAATTCAGGAGCCGAGGATGGGTTCTTGGTAACGTCGAATAAAGGTTGGAAGAGGTCTGGAAAATGAGCGTTAATAGCACAAGTCAAACGATCAGAGGCCATGCGCACTGTGTATGACTTCAGAAAAGTTCTTGACTTGGCCATTCTTCCGATACACGTCATACAATCGAGGGACCTGGACGAGCCACCGGACATTGTGGGAGTAAAGTTTATTGTTAACAACCCATTTTGCAAGTTTGCCCCATTCTTCCTTGGAACGGCCGTAGATGCTGATGCGCCACTCGACGTTCTACCCAAGCCTCATCAGTAGAGTAGCGCGATTGACCGGTAGCAGAATCTCCGATTGACCTGATACTTGCCCTGCTCCAGATCCTTCATCACCTCTACTCTGTCGGAAATCAGACAACCATTCGGTGAGTTCTTTTCTGGTACGCACCCTTCGTTAACTCCGCAAGGTAACGCCCCTGGATGAAGTTATCGGTTTTGAGAAATATCTCTCGCAATCTGCTTTCTCCAATGGGATTGTATTTCAAGTTAAACTTGTCAAACCGATGGAACGAATCCTGGTGGGCGTGCATGTCAAGAGTATCAATGGACAGGTCGTACGCCGTCAGGCCCAGAGACTGGAAGACTTGAGAGAGAGTAAGTTCTGCGCCATCCCTGAATATAACTACATCCTACAGTAGCAAAACACGATTAGAACCGCAAGGATTTCATTCGGATACTCACGTCAGGGCTTCTCTTCATCTTGGCTTTAATGAAGCGCAGAAGATGTTTCTGGTTCATGCTGCTGGAGTGGTGAACGTGAGTGTCGACTTTACGAGTATTATAAAAATCTCTGTGAGGAATTCAATTTAACTTCTGGAAGGGATCTGCCGCGAGGGAGATCGTATACCTGTGTGGCACGCGCTACAAGATAGAGATGGTCAGTCAAGCCTAAAATTGGGAAGGATAAACCCAGACCTTCATATCAGCCATTTCTTGATACTCGTTCAGGAGGGAGTATAGAGTAAATTTGCTGGAAAGGTACTTCAACCGCCGGAATGCAAAGCTTTTGGCAGGCCCGTCGGCGATGACTCCGAGAATGTAGTCAAGGTCCATGTAGTACTCCCTTATTGTTGGTATTTCAAATGCTGGTTTCGCAGTCTCTGCTATCGGGCCTTGCAAAGTGAGACCACGTAAGGTTCGGGCCTCTTATTTTAACTCACCATTCACGTCCTCATAGACTTGCAGAACACCCTTATCGTCCATCTTGTAGTCCCATGTATCGGGGCCAGGTATCTTCAAGTGGTTTGGATCAAACTCATCACCATGTCGTAGTGGCTGGGGCGTCACACCCTGGGTCGGAAGGTTGTCCGGCCTCCAGTGCCAGTGAGGGGGAGGAGGCTGCGGGTAAACCTCCCATGATTCAAACGGGCTCTCCTCTGCAGGCTTCAAATCATGTGGGTCGACATCTGGGCGAACACTCGAAACCCCAAATATTTTATCCTCATTTGCGGATGCGAAGCCTTTGAAAGTGCCGTCATAATCTCTGGGATTGTCGCCGAGCCGTTGGAGAGAAGCTCGCATGAATTTATCGCGGATCTCGAGACACTTTATGAACGATGCATAGAGCTCCTTCAGCTCAGGAGTAAGAGGTGGATCTTTGAGATGGTGCTCTTGATCAGCAACTCGCCAAACGGTGATAAGGGAAGTGAGCCTACGGCTATGTTGTGCTTCAGGGTTCTCCATGAGGAGCTCGCTCATTTCATCCGGAGCGTGACTCTTGGCCCATTCGCTCACAAAGTCCTTCTTGGCGTTATCAACGGGTGTGAGAGTCATTTTGCGCAACGCCTCTAATGCGGTTACATCCCTATTTATGACGGAAGGGGCTCGGGAGCGCGTCTCGTCCGACCGAACCGATTGAGTCCCCCACAATGTTGGTTGCAGCTAGCCGCAAAAGTCAAGATACTGCAAAGAAGTCTGACCAAGCTCCACGTACGTTGTGCATGGTTTTCTCCTCGCGATAATCAAAAAAGCCATCTCGCCCTTCAGAATGCGGGATTTCGAATCCGGTCGAGTCGCTGTTTGGTAGCTGGTCAGGTGGGATTGGGGACGGGGATCCCCTTTGCTCCACGACGTCATCCCCAAGATCTAGTATGTTTTCTGCTCTCGGAGTGTTGTTCATGAGTGCGAAAGGGTTTGGTAGACGCGAGGCAGGTGTCCGAAGTCAAACGCAAATGGTCACGGAGATGATGCGCCCGCTAAAGCCGGCTTGGTCAGCTGCCCAATTGATAACTGACGCTTATCCACGATTTTCCCCCTCGAATAAACAACCCGTTGGAGCGGTCCCGAACTGCCCTTTGTTTCTTTTTGTCTCTCTAGCCCCCATCACCAGTTCTGGGAATCATAATCACCGCAAGCTCAGTCCAGCAAGCATCATTCTAAAAACCCCCGGACTCGGCGCATATTTGGGAGGCTCGCAGGGCCAACCATATCTGAGACACGACTCGTGTTACGCGGAATGGGTACCTACCACGATAAGGACAAGGACCCCGTCAAGTGGAATGAGGTATCTCTTCCACCGTTATTCGTTCGACTTTGTTCTAACAGCCGCCTGAGTAAACAGCAATGGGAGGTTTGGCTCAGCAAAGAATACGCTCCTCGGGATGCATATGCCACGCCCGAATTTGACTCCACCTCCATAACGAGACAATCCACTTTAGGTAAAATTCAAGACGAGCGCAGACAGCTTATCTACTTGCAGGCGGGTCTTTCTCGGCTGATCGAGCCGTTCCCGACAACCGAGACTTGGCTTTCTCTTGCTCCCAAATACGCCGAGACCATTTGCTCAAGGCTTTCGTATAGACCTGTAGCGGTCCAGGAGGCGCGGAATTGACCCGTTGTCTCTGCCCCGAGATGAGCATATCGTTCCTCGAGAGAGAGGGGGGGAAAGGTTTCCTCCAGCTCCTGCTTACTGCGTGTTCCCCTAGTGGAGTCAACGTGATTGAGCCGATACTCGTCGGACATCCCGTATTTGACGCAAGATACAACGCTTCCGATGGCCATGTGTGTCCACGCCGCACGATGGAGGAATGGCGAATCGCTGTGGCGGTGGCCAAGTACGAGGGAAACATGTTCTTATGCGCCTTCCTCTTAAACGTTTGCACGATTGTCAAGGGGCTTGGGTTGCCTAAACCGCCCAAAATACACAAAGGCCTTACGAGCCTAAAGGGGCGCATGGCAGAGATGAAGAAGAGTCCACTGCCTGAAGTTTACACCGGAAGCTTGAAAGAAATTCACAAACAAGGGTTCGCATTTGCGCCGACTGCAGAAAAAGGGAGGACGAGCTTCCTAATGGAAGACGGTTCATGCAATGCATCAAATGCCGAGACCATCAGAACAGAAAGGTGGTTTATTGTGACCGGTGGGTTGGGCTTTCGCTCGAATCGTTGGTCTTCCTTGTTTCGTTCTCATCTTAACTTTCATTAGCGAATGTCAAGTAAACGACTGGAAGAATGGCAATCCTCCGCACAAAACCATCTGCGGAAAGCCCTTCACGCTTCCTTGGCAACCG
>WSUI01000482.1:0-25520 GCA_019633595.1 Tulasnella sp. UAMH 9824
CCCTCCCCAGAGTTGCGTGCCCTTGGTCTTGTTCTCTGCGCCCGGCCCGGGTCTCCCCGGCGGCCCGGCCCGGCCCAACAAATACACCCATTAAAAACCCCCCCCCCCCCCAAAAAAAAACCGAATTATATAAAGGAAGCTCTCTTGTAGTAACATCGTATAATAAATTCGTAGATACTTTGGACTTGTCCACCGTGAAGGTGGCGATGGCGTACTCATCCTGCCTCCGGAAATAAAGCCGTCTTCATTGTAGTCAAGCATGTCTGGTCTTGGTTCTGGTTTTGGTTCTTGTCAAAAATGCAAGAGCGGTCATATGCGCGCTTGGCGTGTCGTTTGGCTGGTTATCGAGTAGAAATGTGATGCCAATTATCATAGGTGACCGGGTTGCTCGTGGCTGGTTGGACGCGCCGTGGCCCTTAAGCCAGCCAGTCGGATGATATTTGTCTTGGAACAGTAGTGAGAGAAGTATTTGCGGCAAGATGACCATTTGTATCGTGTCCATCCATTTAAAACGGTATCCAGCCAATAAGAAGCACCATCCGCCTCCACAATCCGACCAATCTCGGAATAGAGGTCTCGTGCCTCGGCATAGCATCGCCCCGCACCCCTTCTGTGGCCTTGCTTTCTGTAAAGATGACCAAGGCCTTGTAGGCTGTCCGCTCGGCCACGGTCATTGCCGATGCGAGTGTAGATCTCTTGAGCTCGCGTATACGCTTCTTGGGCCTCTGTGTACTTGCGTTGTGAGCGATGAACGTCTCCCAACCTATTCCACATGTTCGCTTGACCCAGGTCATTACCGGAGCAAGCATAGATCTTCTGCGCTCGCGTATACGATTCTTCGGCCTCCATGTACTTGTATTGTAAGCGGTAGACGCCTCCTAACCCATTCAAAGTGATCGCTTGGCCCAGGTCATTACCGGCGCGAGCGTAGATCTCCTGCGCGCGCATATAGGACTCTTCGGCCTCGGCATACTTGTCTTGAGCGCGGTAGACACCTCCTAACCCATCCAAAGTATTCGCTCGACATTGTTCAGCGGTGATTCGAGCGTAGATCTCTTGCGCTCGCTTATACGCTTCTTGGGCCTCTGCGTACTTGCGCTGTAAGCGGTAGACGCCTCCCAACCCATTCAACGTGTTCGCTCGACCTTGGTCATTGCCGATGCGAGCGTAGATCTTTTGCGCTCGTGAATACAATTCTTCTGCCTCGCCGTACTTGTATTGCAAGCGGTACACGTTTCCCAGCCCATTAAACGTGTTCGCTCGACCTTGCTTATCGTCAATGCGAGCGTAAATATTTTGAGCTTGCGTATACAATTCTTCGGCCTCGGCGTACTTGCATTGCAAGCGGTAGACGTGTCCCACCCCATTTAATGTGTCCGCTCGACCTTGCTCATCGCCTATTCGAGTGTAAATCTCTTGGGCTCGCGTATAAAGTTTTCGGCCTCGGAGTCCCTGCATTGAGCGTGACGCACGTCTCCTAAATACTTCAGCGCCCGAGCAAGTACCTTTCGGGGAACGGCGAACTGGGTATTAGTTACGACCTTCTCAAATAGTGCCGCAGCCTTTTCGTGTCTATTTTGTGAGTAGTGCATGTAACCCTCTTCTAGCAGGAGGGTAGGTAATAGCTCCTTGCTGCTCGAGGATGTTCCACGCATTGGGGGGACTGACGGCTGGGAAGGGATGCCTTTTAGGGAAGGCCCATGAGAGGAGGAATGTGAGACTTACCATCCATCGCACTTCATCACAACATTTATTGGCGTGTGGTCTCTTCTCGGGCTCGTATTTCCAACAATCTTTCATCAAACTGCACAGCCTAAAGACTTGCGCCACTTCCGTGTCCTCGTGGATCATTGGTACTTCTCCCTTGATCACTTTGAACATAACGGCGTAATTGTGTTTAAGGTCTTCAAACGGAACCCTGCCCGTCATCATCTAAGAAAATGCCGCCGACGACATGTGTGAGCCTCTCAACTACCCTCGCGTAAGGCTTTAGCGTACCTCCCAGCAGACCCATCCCGCTGACCAGATATCGCTTGCTAGATCCGGTTGTGCTTCTTCCTTCACAATTTCGGGTGCTGCCCAGCGGAGTGACCACACAGGACCGGTCCAGGTCAAGTTATTGGCGGAGGCAACGACCGTGATTTCAGGGCAGCTGTCTTCTTCATCCCCAGGTGCAACCTCGCCCGCGCTTGGCATTTTATTTTGGGTGGCTAGTCGAGTCTCTTCATTTTCCAGGGCACGTGCTGAGCCAAAGTCGGTGATTACTGCGTGGTAAGATGAGCTGACCAGGATGTTGAGCTGAAATGGTGTTGAAATTAGACTCTAGCCTGTCGTAAGTGGGTGACGTATATGGGTGGTTTAACTAACCGATTTGAGATCTCCGTGGCAGATGGGTGGTTCGCGCATGTGAAGGTACTTGAGACCTCTAAACATATCTTGGATCTAGATGTATGGGCCGTTGGCTTGACGGAAATCACTATTCCCTATGGCAGTGCGCTACTCACAAGAGAAATCCGTTCTGGAACTTTCCACGTCCCGGATGCAAGAAATTCGCGAACGTTTCCGTTAGGCTCCCAAGATAGAACTATCCAAGCTTTCTGATGCTTGAGGTCTTCCACGAACCCGACCAACCGAACGATGTTCTTGTGGGATAAGCCGGCCAACATTTCCACTTCATGAACAAACTCCTAACAGACGGGACATCAGCACTGCACAGCGGATCTCAAAGGTAGAGGGTCCGACTTTGGAGAACTTTTCTTCGTCCGTGGTGTCAGTGCACCGAAGCTTCTTGGCCGCCACTCGTTCGCCCCATGCTTCATTCTGCCGTTTGAAGTACGCCCAGACCACATCGCCTTTTCCGCCTGTCCCGGACAGCTCTGTGACGCTCTCAATGTCGGTCTCAAGAACTCGATACTCGGAGAGGCGACTTAGTCTCTTCTCCTATAAGGTGTTCAGTGAGTCGTTGTGCAGGCAAGGACTGTGCATGACGGACCAGGGAGAGTTTCTTTGTCTTCGAGTGGGGAGCGACTCCAGGAATATACGTTTGAGGTAGGGTAGGGTTAGAAGGTGAGTCTTGGGCGCTGCCTCGGCTCCTGCCTTGTTTCAAGTCCATTTGGACCTGGTGGCCAATGTGGGGAGCGGGTTCATTGGGCTCGCGTCCACCCTTCGATGTATGCATTGGAGACGGTGTCAAGCAAGAAGTGAGGTACACCAGAGATGCAAAGACTAGGTCCAAAAAAGAGGTCCTTGAGACTGACGGATGGTGGAGGGACGAATTCAAGGGAGGTGTTGAACGATGATGGTCAAGTGGGTGGTGCAAAAGGTCCGGCCAAACAGCGCTGCTCGGACACGCCAACGCCTCGTTTTCCTAGCCTTGCGGCATCTTTTCTTTGGAATCATCGCAAAATTTAAGCACATCGAGACTGCCGTAAAAAGTCGGTCGTGAGAGGAGAAGTCTTGGGGGAACCCAGCACATGATGATAGCGGCAGTCTTCTCCGGACTCCTTAACAAATTTGAAGTGAATCTTGAAGTATAGAAATAGGCGAGTATTGCGAGTAAGCTCTTCACCAGCTAATTTCGCCCTGCCATATTCCCATTACATATCTTTTCTGTTATTCGTTGATAGTGTAGTACTGGCGGGTTCCCGTTTATCCCTTCGTCTGCCTTTACATCCGTATTGGCAAAGTTGTTTCTCACTCCCAAGAAACAATGCAAGAGAGCTCGTTGTAAGGATACTTTATTGAAATACGCCCCTAGCGGGATAGAGACGCCAATTCGGTATCTATGCATGGGGTGGGAACTACCGTCATCTCTCGAGACTCGAGTTAATGTCGACCAATTCAAAAATAAGTGCTGAAGCTAAGTAGAGCGAAGCGTCTGACTTCATAGATACTGTCTCTTCCTTTATCTAGATATTTAAGCTTGACAACTCTGTACATGCGCTCTGCGGGCTACCGGGTGATTGTGAACAAGGAATGACCATCCTCACCTCCATCCTTCAAACTCCCTACACCCCGCCCCGGCTCTTGACTCGTTCACGGCTCGCTACGGTCGCCACTACCGACCGCGTTATGAGTACGTCTTGCTGTCTTTACACATAGCGAGCGCTAAGTCTTTCCGCATTAATGGCAGGAGAAGGGGAGAGGGCTTCTAGTCCCACGGTTTCGTTACCTAATCTGTTCGATACTATTTCCCTTTCCAGATAGAATGTTCGACTAGTCTACGCTTAGGGTCCTCGCGCAGTCAACATAACAGGAAGACCAACGAGCTCGAAGGAATGGTGCCATGTACGAGGAAACAAACGGCATGAGCGACGCGGAAAAATGGTGAACGGAGCCGGATGGAAGTCCAAGCAAGAAGAACGATTGGGCATGAGGGAGGGCCCTAAGGGGCGCCAGAACCCCGCAGAACGGAGACAGAAGTACAAGGCGAGGCTGAACCGAAAGGCCAATGAGGCTGAAAGACACGCTAATTCCTGCCGCTAAGGCCCATGACCTGACCATGACGGGATATGGAAATCCGTTATTTTCTCTCTATATCTTTTGTTCCCTAGAGAAGGAGAGATACATGGCAGGCAATCCATGCACGTTGGTTCGTGCTCGGTGAGTGGTTAGGGAGGTATCACATAGAGGAAGGTAGACCTCACTTTGTCCCTGCATTGTAGTACTCCCCTCATCCATCGACTTCAACAATTTATGGGGTGTTGCTCCTCAAAGCTGAGCGACGACACCACCGGGGACCCTGGGCATACGAAACCGAAACCGGCAATCAATGTTGCCAGTTCAGTAACCAATATTTCCACGGCAAGGTCAGACGAACAGTCTCCGGATGGCTTTTCTGAGGCCTGAAATCAGTATCTTCGGCAGTGATATACAGGTTTCGATCCTCACTGCGAGAGATTGTAGGCAGCTCGAGTTCTCTGGGCGAACAGCAGGATGGGCGGAAACTGTGTCTATCCGCCCTCCGACTGGTGAGTGCAACCCAACAGACGACCACAGTACACGTCCACCTCAGGCTGAAGCTGTCTCCTCTCCGCAAGGCTCGTCTCGCACTTGGAGTTCCAGGTGCGTCTCCTCCACAGCAGTGATTGGTCGCTGGTGACATGACGAGCTTCCTACTGCAAAAATAGCCTACGCGAGATACCACCGATTCCTTCCCCACGGTCTCGCCGAGAGAGCATCGCCACTCACCCTGATGAAGCCTCCAAATCCCATCGTCCCTCCTCAGCATCAACAGACCCAGACAAAAACTCTCCCCTTAAAATCGATGAACTACAGGGCTTGTCGTCAGCAAGTGGAAAGCTCTCGGAGAGAGTCAAAGCTTGGGATCGCACCGGCCAACTCACGGAGACAACCAAGCCGAAGTATATAGGGGGTTTCAGCGATGTCTCACAGGCAAAGCTCGGAGACCGTGTGGTAGGTCCCTTGTCAGCTTGATGGCGAGCTGCATCTGACCCGATGGCCTCGTCAGGTTGCCGTCAAGGCCCTGCGAATCACGAACATGATGGAGGGCGGCGAGGGTCGAATATGGAAGCGGCTTGCAAGAGAAATTTATGTATGGGCCACACTTGAACATCCAAACGTCCTTGAGCTTCTTGGATTTGCCATTGAGGATGGAAAACCATCTTTGATCAGTCCCTGGTGCGACAACGGGACATTGCAAGAGTACCTTCAGAGGTTCCCCGATGCTAACCGGCGACGGTTGGTGAGTGGAATAGGGAAGTTATATTGTTACGACGCACTTCTGAATTCAACCCCCAGGTGCGCGAGATCGCTGAAGGTCTCAGGTATCTCCACCTGCTGACGCCGCCAGTCATCCATGGAGACCTCAAGACGGTGAGTCAAGGGTTCCACTCAACAAAACAATTTCCAAATACTGACGATGTAGTCTAGACCAATGTTTTTATAACTGGCGACTATGTGGCGAAGATAAGCGACTTTGGTACCTCCAAACGTGTCGAACAGCTCAGGACGGGGTTCACCACCGGTGGCTTAGTCCTCCCCACTGTTCGCTATAGCGCACCTGAGATACTCCGAGATGGCCAACATCCCAGCCTGTCCTCGGATGCGTTTTCATTTGCTCGTGTTGCTCTCGGTAAGCGTACATACTCGTCGCACCTCCATGGTCACTTATCTGAACACTTTCAGAGACTACGACGGATAAATTACCTTTCTACAAGATTCCGGACGTTGTCGAAGTAATCTCTCAGGTTGTGTTTAAAAAGCAAACACCGTCACCAGAAGACCATCCGGGTATGGAAGATGGTATTTGGGAGCTGCTCCGAAAATGCTGGAACTATGAGCCGTCGGATCGTCCACACATGGTCGATGTCTGTAAAATGGTACATTTCCCTCTGCAGCCCGTCTGAACTACCCATTCTAACGACTTCTTGGTAGCTATCTAGGGCCGGATACGGTTCTTCCACCAGCAACTATCTACCCTCACGTGCGGGGCCTTCCAATCCACGTGTGGGGCAATTGAGCCGGCCTGGACGTTCGACATTAACCGTCCTCTACGATCGCATCGATGAACAGTCTGATTTATAGGCCTTATGAGATATGATTGAGCACGGTCAGCTTGGTCCCTGGCAACGGCAGAACCGAAAAACTTACAACCCACCTTTGCCATAACCACTTAGGACAACTCCTCGGCCACCGAAACGTCGCCCCGGCAAGTCAAGACGTGAATGCGTGAGGTTCTTCCGGTGTCGGCCGTTTGAGGTGGAATATAAAGCTCGTTGTCCAAGCCTCCGGTGATCTATTGGGGTTCAGACTTTGCCTATGTAATCCTCTCAAAATTCTTGATAAGCTTCTCGAAATGCCCGATATCAGACTCTTCTGGTCTTATATCCGGCCAGACGTAGGGGGCCCTTCTATCCGTATACGATAGCTTTTTTCGACACACAGGATATCACATACGATAATACTACATCGTGGTCGTTTCTCCAGGGAGACATGTGGGCCTTCCACGCGTTGCCCGCGCAATCGCTCGTCCGAAAAAGGTTATGAACAAAAGAGCACCATGCAGCCACACACTTGAGAGACCTCGGACCTATAAAGCGTCAGATATGTCGCTCCAAATACCATGGTCAAGGGAGAGGTGGAGCTCACGGCCATAGGGTTGTTGTACAGTATGAGGCTAGTGCGAACGGGGAACAGGAGGTTGAAGGAGATACTGGAGGGGCAGTTGGAAGGGGCCGCGCCGGTGGTGTTGGCCCTTTTCTTTGGAGGTTGCCCTACATAGAGCTTGTCGATATTTTCAAGGTCGAGGGTGCTCCTGGGGTTGGGAGCGAAGCGGGATCACCGACAAGTTGGGCGTCGCAGACAGGTGTCTTGAGCCTTCCCGCCCTCCTTCCGCTCTGCCTCCCTCTACTTCCCATAGTGCCTTCGGTGCCACGTCTACATCTGCGCCCGCACCCTGTTTCCCCCTTCCGACCCGCCTTCGAGGCTGTGGGTTCTAGCGGTAGCTAAGACCTCCAAGACACCGTCTTCCATGAACAAGAGGGAGGCGTCGAAGTTTCTTCCATCGAGATCGTAGACGATGTGGGGCTTGTTGGCTCTTCTTGTCGAGATCATGGGCGACGGCGGTGGGTTCATTGATAATCGGGAGGATGGTGAGACCGACAATGGTACCGGCATCCTTTGTGGCCTTACATGAGTGTCTCAAAGTAGGTAGGAGTACTGATGACGGCTTAGGTGTGTGGTCAGCATTCTTGGCGATATCTCCATGCGGCATGAGGATACTTTTGTAACTATGTCAGCAGAAGTAACCAAAGATCGTTCGAAACACTTGCCAGAGTTGTTTCCGACCACTTAAGATAGCGACGAAGAGGTACTTGGGCAGATTTTGAGACCGACGTGGGGGTGTTGGCGATGAGCGGCAGACGTTCGGGTGGTGTGACTTCTCCTAATGAAGTTTTTTAAACAGCTCAGTAAGACGAATAAAAATGAGCGAAATCGCTTGTATCACGTGTTACCAAACGTTCCAGCACGTGGAGAAGCATTGCATCGGCGGGATTGAGGTCGATAGGCGGGTGTCGGCGGGGTGGCGGCGGGTCGGGAGATGTTTCTAATGAAGTGCGCCGAGCTTGCTAGAAGCCATATGGAAGCCACATACCGGTTCTTTAGATCGTGGCATGCGTACCGAGGCCGTGTGGTTATGGGGGTTTGCAGTGCTAGAGAGAAACTCCCGCCACGTTGCAATCCAGAGACTCATTTTATGTGTCACTCGGACCGGCCCTCAGTCACTCCGGTACACGTGCTGAGCGCAGAGCCCTCCACTTGCAGACACAGCTTGGCAGACTCCGCATTGGGTTGCTCCAAGTCGAACTCCTCTGTTCAAGCCCAAGGTAATCCGTTCGAGAGAGAGAAGTTGACGTGGCTCTCATCGCTGGTGTGATACTAGATAGAGTAGCTATTGTGTTAGAGGCCGCCGAGTCGAAGGGTTGGCTCTGAATGTCAATCTCCGGTTCAGATCCGCTACACCCGCTCGTGGCTGATGCATCCGGCCAAAAATCGGCTATGTCCCCGCCGCTTTTCGAGATCCGAGAAGGATAGAAGAATCTGGTTTTTCTGATCTTCTCTGAAAAACTACTCTAAACCGAGAAGTACAGAATTCTGAGGGCCACCTTTTTCTTGTATTCCTCTAGCCGAGAGGTGACACGCGTACGCAGTCACAGAGACAGAACGATTGACAAATGACGTGAGGGAGAAGGCCACGTGAGCAGCAGGTCAAAGCTACGAACGGACGGGAAAGGGAACAAAGGGCAAGGTCAAAGCGAGTGGGCGGGAAGATTGGAGGTATGGGAATCTGTAGCACCGGTGTGAGGGCCTTGTTTGTTTGAGTGATGGAAAATAGGATACACAGCCGTCCGGAATTTTACTAGAATCCAAGCAAAAACCGCGGGTTGTATTTGGTTGGAGTATTTTTCCCTTGGGTTTTCCGGACCGACCCCAAGAAACGTCCCTTAATCGAATTTGCGTCAGTCCTTGTCCTTCGCCTCATCCATGACATCGAGTCACTGCAACATTTAAGGCATGGGTATTACTCTTCTAAGCAAATCGACGACACCACCGGGACCAGAGGCCCGCTAAAGCCAAGCCGGCAACCAATAGCTGCCTTGGACTATTTTTCTCCAGCTGTGTTGCAAAACTCGAGACATATCCGAGCGGGTCATTCTATTTACTGAAATCCTGAGCAACAGACCGCCCTTTCGCAGATCACAAACCTATCACCACCTCTTTATTGGCATTCAATTCCGTCCCTTCCAGTCACCAGCGCCAGTCAGGAGGGGGGCGCTCGTTGGGAGCGACTTGCTCCAGTACCGGGGTTTGGCTGGGACGCAGAACGAGGCCGCTACCGACAAGGCCACCACCGTCCATTCGGTCAACTCAGAATCCCATTTTTCGATCCATACCCACCAAACTAGCCCATGGCCAACCGCGCCAAGAAAGCTAAATCCCTACCCGGTTGCGTGAAAGCCTGATCTGGGGGTACGGAACTCGGTATACTCGGACGTCGGCTCAAGGTCCAGGTTCCCGCGATTTTGATTCTACCGTTAACAGGGTCCTCACCGTTTCAACTTCGACCATCTCCCCCAACCATTGCCACACGTCACACTCTATGCCCGGCTCGTGCGACGATATCAAGAACAACAACAAACCGCTGATTGCGACTGTCCGAGATAGCAGTCACGATGGGGCAAGTCAGTCGATGCCTCTCAACCCAATTTCCGCACCCTCGCGGCTGCCGTTGCCATCGTCGTCGCCGCCCTCCCCTCCTCATGCCGTCGTCCTCCATCCCTGCAGTGGGATGCTGTTCGCACTAGGGTATTGAAATTCAAATCGAAGGCCCGCCACCTTTCTGTCGAGACCACCCATCCCGGGTTCTGCATGAACTTGGGGGATAGAAGGCAGCACCTCCTTGCCAGAGTTTCCCCACACACATCCGCTCAAGCGTGGAAACTGGGATCACGATGGGCCGTGGTGTGCCAAGAAAAAAAAGAAAGGGAGCCGACCCCAACGCCTTTGGCAGCCAACGTATGTCGATTTCTGTTCTGGAAGTAAACTTGCCTACCCATGCTAATGGTTGCCCTGTTCTTTAAAGATACGTACGAATCTAGGGATAGTTCTCAATCCAATTTCGGACCTTCTCGGCGTCCCTCTGCGCTACGTTCATCCAGCTGTGGACCAGTATCCCCACCCCATCACCTTGTCCCGGCTCGCCCCCCCACCTCCTCGCCCCACTTTACTATCAGAGAACCCAAGTCCATCAAGGCTCTACATCATCTATGGCCAAGCGACAAGCTGCGGCTGATGCTTTTCAGGTCTACCACCCACCTGGTAATCTCCTGCCTAGTTGTGGAGGTAATTACACGATAGCGCGCAAAATGACATCGTTCTCACGAATGAATTTTGCCAGAATCCCAGCAAAAGATCGCCACCTGTCTCCCCCTTTCCTGCGACTTTTTCACTCGAGGAAATATCGCATTCCATCATGCGCCGAACTTTGGATCTGACCTTGTCCCCAGACTATAGTACACTCCGTCCCATCCATCAACCTCAACAGTCTATGGGGTGCTGCTCCTCCAAGAAAATCGACGACACCACGAACGGTGGGCCACTTGGCTGGAAACCGAATGCAGCCAGTCCAGAAACGGAGATTTCCACGGCAAGGTCAGGCTACAGTCTCCGGATGGGCTTGCAGGGGCCTTACATTAGTATCTTCGGTAGTGATAGACGGGCTTCGCTCCCCACTGGGACAGATATTACGCAGTTCGAGCCCCCTGGGCGAGCGGCAGAATGGAAGGAAACGATGTCCATTCAACCTCCGGCCAGTGAGTGCAACCCAACAACCCGCCCCTCCTCTGCTGAAGATTATCCAAAGCTCGGCGTCCAACACGTTGCTCAACCAATCAGGCTAGGCCCCATACCTATGTTGACGGTGTCAAGTGAGTCCTCCGTATCAGTGGTCGGTAGCTGGTGACCTGAGGAGCTTACTAGCTCTGGAAATAGCGCACCCGTATTAGGCAAACCGCTGTTCCCGTCTCTCCCCCCTTCCCAGCCGGCTAGAAGCGTCTCTAGTCAACCCGATGACGCCCCCAAATCCCAGCGTCACTCCCACGAGATTCGGTCCCCGCCGGCATAGATGTTAGGCGGAAGGAGTCCTGTAGGCGGGCGATAATATGGGCACCGATTAGCCTTCCAGCTGGCGAGTGCAACCCAGCAGATAGCCGAGTTCCGCGTTCACCTCAGGCGCAAGCTGCCTCCTTTTCGCAAGACCCGACTCACCCTTGGAGTGAAAAGGGAGGTCTGAGACAAGGTTCAGGACGCCGCAACACTGATCGGGATGGTACTGTGGGTATGTAACTTCATCATACTCGGAGTTCTCCTCAGCTGAAGAGCGTCCAAAGCTCGGCGTCCACAATCCGAAATTGGTGAATCCATTTGTCGTCCAACCCTTAAGGCAAGGCCACAGACCGTTGTTGGCAGCCTCAAGTGCGTCTCCTCCACAGTAGTCATTGGTAGCGGATGACATGACGAGCTTCCTACTGCAAATAGCCCACCCGAGACACCAGGCCCAGCACCGGTCCCGCCTCTTCCCTCCGCACAGTCTCGCCGAGGGAGCGTCTCTATTCAACCTGATGAAGCCCCCAAATCCCATGGTCACTTGTTGTCCAGGACATCTGTAGGCAGAAGCCTCCCGGCAACCGACCCAGACGTAAAATCCCCCCTCGATGAACTACAAGGCTTGTCGTCGGCAAGTAAGAAGCACTCGGAAAGAGTCAATCCTTGGGGTCGCACTGGTCGACTCATGGAGAGAACCAAGCCAAAGTTTACACGGCGTTTCAGCGATGTCTCACAGGCAAAGCTCGGAGATCGTGTGGTATGTCCCTTGTCAGCTTGATGATGAGCTGGATCTGACCTGATAATCTCGTCAGGTTGCCGTCAAAGTATTGCGAGTCGCGAACATCAAAAGCGGCGAGAGTCAAATATGGACACAGCTTACAAGACAGACTTACGTATGGGCCGCACTTGATCATCCGAACGTCCTTGAGCTTCTCGGATTTGCTTTTGAGCATGGAGAACCATGTTTGATCAGCCCTTGGTGCGACAACGGGACATTGCAAGACTACCTGCAGAAATTCCCCGATGCTAACCGTCGACGGCTGGTGAGTGGAATATGTTGATTATATTGTTACGACGCACTTCTTAATTCAACCCTCAGGTGCGCGAGATCGCCGAAGGTCTCAGGTATCTCCACGAGCAGAAGCAGCCAATTATCCATGGAGACCTCAAGACGGTGAGTCAAGGGTTCCATTTAAGAAACCACGCGCCAAAGACTGACGATGTCTGCCAGGCCAATGTTTTCGTAACTGGCGACTGTGTAGCTAAAATAAGAGACATTGGAACCTGCAGGCGTGTCGAGCACGCCAGGACGGACCCCACCACCTCTAGCTCAGTCCTCACCACTATTCGGTATACCGCACCTGAAATACTCCAAGATGGTCAACATCCCACCCTGGCCTCGGACGTGTTTTCGTTTGCCTGTGTTGCTCTTGGTAAGCGTGGATACTCGTCGCAACTCGATGCCCGCTTATCTGGATATTTGCAGAGACGATGTCGGATAAATGGCCTTTCTGGAAGATTCCATACGTTGTCGACGTAATCAATGAGGTTGTGAATAAGAAGGAAACGCCTTCACGAGAAGACCACCCGGGCATGGACGACGCCATCTGGGAGCTACTCCGAAGATGCTGGAACTATGAGCCTTTGGACCGTCCACACATGATCGATGTCTGTCAAAAGGTATATTTACTTCTGCAGCCCACCTGAACTACCTATTCTAACGTCTTCTGCATAGCTTGCTGGGGCCGGGTACGGGCCTTCGACTAGCTTTTATCCACCCCCACGTGCGGGACCTTCCACCCGCCCACGTGCGGGGCCTTCCACTCTCCCACGTGCGGGGCCTTCCCCTATCTATTCTTTTAATCGTGGGGGGCCATTATATCAGCCCATCCGTACCGTCTGAAGCCACGAGCCTGCCCTACGCCAGTCTTACTCACAAACTCTGGCTCGCTGCGCTCGCAAGCTGGGGGTAGGGGGTGTTTAGTAGGGACTTTATGGCACTGTATGAAACAGCTATTCATCAGGCGGTTCCTTCGCCTTTTCCACCCACTCTTGCTTTGACTCGCTCACAAAACATGCCTCTATGCCGACAGGAACCATTTTTCTTATCATTCCCCCATCCCCATCTCTTTTGTGGCTCACCATCTTAATTATATATCTTGCTGTGCTTCTGTGCTTTTATTTGCATTAAATTGTTTAATTTTCTTTCTTCCCTTGTGTAATTAAACTAGTCTGCTCCGGAATACGAGCCGTTCTATTGAGGGTGCCGTACCAATTTTTACTCATTCAAACTCCGTGTGAATGCTTCTCTGCTCCGCACCACCATTTCGCTGTCATTCACCTATGACTTGGCCTTGTTGAACCAGCTCAAAGCTTAGAACTATTACAGGAATCAATACAGCGTCAGTATGCAGCCTTATCAGACGCCACGTCCGTATCTTTCGACCCGCGCAGCGGTCTTCTTGCGTCCCCTGCCGTTCCTCGCCGGCCTCTCCACCTGTCCGAACACTCTCTACTACTCCGAGCCAAAGGAAGACGCCTTTCCAGAAGATACACGAAGTTCTCACAGCGATGGAAAAGCACCATATGACCCTCGGTGACTGCCTCTATCACCTACTTTCCCCACATCAACCAGCCACCCGGAAACCGTTCCAACCGCCCAACACCTCGACATATCGCCATTCTAAGCGCATTATTGCACGGAAAAACTACCCATACACTGTTGACTATAGTTGAGATGATCTATAACCATCCATTCTCCATGCCGAAACGGCAGTCTGCAGAGCAACCGCTTCAACTCCCAACAGCCCAAGACCTCAGGACAATCAAGCACGCACCATCCGCGCTATCGCCGTGGGCCATAATCCTTTGTGTTCAGAGTGCGCTAAGCAAATTTGACGACTATCGAAGAAGTCGGCTGGTTTACAGTTGCGTCTCTCCGAGGATGCTCGCACTCGGGCTACGCAACCCAACGCAACTCTATCTTGGGGCCGCAGACTTGGAGGTCGGGTCAAGTTTGGGGATGGAAAGGCTCTCCAGCTCCGTCGGCTTCTGGCCCTGTACTTTGCTATGGCCATGCTAAAGTCGAAGAGACGACAGGGGTCCGAATCGAACCGGACGGAGGCTCGAGGACCACGTCCTTCGCTTCATGAGTGCACTTTCTTTCATCCCTGGACCGGGGTTGACATCAAATCCAGGTCGCTATTAATATCACTCAGCTTGCCTGCTTTCCATGGACGGCACTGGGTTTCTTGACCAAAGAGGCTATCTCTAATTAAGCGAACCAGCGAAAGAACTTCCCTGGAAGTGTTCAGACATCTGAATACTCAAAATTGCTACAATTGGGAGAGAGTCCATGGACAAAACATAAGAAACACACGGGCCTTCGACCCCTTTCCCTCGGCCAGGGAAGGACACCGTCATCCATGTGCAGAGATTCGGAGTCCCATCGTGACGAGGTTTGGAGGGGCGGGCGGTATAGTCGATAGTAGGCCAGGAAAATGCAGGAGGAACCTAGATAAACGGCAGTACTAGGCTGACCTTGCGTTGAGGGTAGTGGGATCTAATTTAGATATAGTGAGGTGGAATGGTGAAGGGATAGATACATGGGTTGACCGTCACTATGGCCGACGACGGCAATGCCGCCGTCCAGCAACCGGCATGGGTAGCCACACTATTTCGGTTGTAGAGGCCTGGGAAGTCTTTAGATTGGTGAGATAGCCCTTTTAAAAGGTTGTATCCGAGAGATTGAAAGGTAATGTAGTCGACTTTACTGCCCAGGAACCCTTGATCACTGAGTAGATTTTCACATGTATCTCATACCACCTTTATGTACTATATCGGCTCAAACTTGATGCTTTTTGGTGACGCTCCCTTTGACTCTGGACAGTTGGGGCACTAAGGGCAGATGGGAAGGCGTGGCCCGCCGTTCCCTCACCACAGTTCAGTTACCTTAGGCATTTCATGACGGCGGAATAAATTTCTCGGACTAAAAAAGTGGGAGATATGATATTCCACGTGGAATGAAACGATTTGGCTTGGCGGTTCGCTTGCGACAGTTAATGCATTTGTGGGACGAAGGGGAGTCGATCAAACGCACTTTGATACGTTCCGCGGAGACCTCGAATCCCACTCGGCACCCGGATATTGCACCGCCACGAAGCATATTATTTCTTATTAGTTACCCTCGTACATTTTCCACCGTTCCCGGTGACAGCAACAACGTCGGCGATGTTGACAGACTAGGTAGTAGGCTGACATTCACCTTACGGATCCGATGCCACTCGTCGTTGGATCGGGATTACCCCGGGGTCCTAACCCCCATCCCATGCATGTTCCACCCTCATAAAAGAGCTGTCTTATAGCTAGCTATTCGTGTCTAAGCGCTCTCCCGCCACACCCCGTGTCACCGTTGGCGGCGACAACGACCTTAGGACGACAACGTTGGGGATCATTATTTCCAGAGCATGTCATGCGAAGTGACAACCCCGCCGGAGCTCGAACTCCACTTGCGCCTCACTATGATTAAGTCCTTCGGGCCCTTCCTGATCGAGAAACGCGTCTTTCCCCCCTCGTTCCCTCATATGGAAATTTGTTGGGAATGCTAGAGCCAATGACTTTCGTCTCTAGTGTTATTTGAAGTCCGCGGAGGAGGGTATACGCATGTGGGACGGGATGGGGGCGGATGAGGCTGAGTGAGCGCTATAAGTCATTCAGTTGCCCGGGAAGATTTGATTACTTTCTCACAGGCTAATTGTAGCTATACGGACTGTTACGATATATTCGGAAGTAGATTTCTAGCCACGAGACCCAGTCGGTTAGACATAATTTATAAAGAGCAATATCATCCCCTGCGTCTGAGCTACCGAGAAAACTTCGCCCAAACGGGTTTCGCACGAGACCTCCCTGAAACACCTCTCCTGATGGCCTCTTCCTATGACTCCACCCGAGACAAATCACTCCAATACTCCTCATGGACTAATATTCCGCTGCCTCTCTGCTCTTCCGTGACACATCATCGGGCCGCGCTTCGTACAATTCGATAGTACTGACCGGCCAGAAGAAACCCCCTCGTAGAATCGGCCAATCCACCATGAAGCAGGGTTTGTACGCGGTGCGTCGGATCTGAAGAAACACGCGACGCCTGTCGTCAAGAGTGCTCCCAAGCTTGCCCTCTGGTGACGATATAACCAAACTCGGATCCCAGAAGCAAAGCGTGGACCATACTGCTGGCCTCGAAGCTGCCGATTATTGGTGTTCCGGAAAGTGCTTGCGGAGGGACTTGACAAGGGTTTGATGTTAACGGAGAGATGACGTTCCAGGAGACCCGTTCGCTCCGATGAATGTCCTTTCTTTAGCATCGTGTGGGGAGGCCCTAAGACCGGCGACGCCCGGACCGACCAGAACAAAATCGCAAAGTCGGAATAAATGCAGTGGTAGAATATATACAGACGAAAAGCAAGCTAAGCGTATACTCAGAGCTAAAGGGGCGAGAAGGGCATGTGGCGAAGGGGAGGGCAGCTATCTCCAAGTATACTGTCTAATTTCGACCTTAGCGTCGTTCCTGTGGCGTTTTTGAAAATTTCCCCAGACGTTCCTGGATCAGGAGAATCTATAAGGACAGTGGGCCAAATCTGGTGCCAGAAAAATGGGACGGGACATGGGACCGCCGCTAAGGTCGAAATTATACAGTATGCGAAGGGACCCCGCGTCTTTCAGCTTGCTTGCCTTTCCATGGACCGCACTGGGTTTCCTGATCTGAGGGATCGAGGCTATCCCTAATAAATGAACCAGTGAAAGAGCTTGAAATGGTTCGTACATCTGAATACTCGAACTTGCGAATCACTTCCTTGGGACCCTTCCTGATCGGAAACGCGTCCTTCCTCAAAATATACACTCGTCCCCCCATCCATGAAAATTTTTTTTGTAGTGGTAGAGCTAATGAACTCCGCGTCTAGTGTATCTTCGAAATCCGCGGAGAAGGGATCCGAGTCGGTGGGGGATTCAAATGAAATCGACCGGGTCCGAGGGACCGGTTTGCCAGCTCCCAATATTTTGAAGATCGATGACGTCAGCGGTCCTGCAAAGTTAGGAGCGTCATCGTCAGATTCATGATGTGAAAATGGCAATGGCCGGGCGGGCGGGTAATTGAGTTACCATTCTTCGACAGGCTCGATTGGGAAACCTATAGAATTGGATTGTGGCGTTCACTGCAGACAGGATCTGGAGAAGGTTCGTTTTTCCCGCCTCACCGCCCCAGTAGCAGTACCGTCGTCCCACAACAGAGGGTGGATTTTTCAGTGCGTCTACCCACTCGAATAATTCCATTCATCAACTGAGCCATACAAACCTCTCCTTCAGACTTTCTGATACTTAAGGGGTGCATGGGCCTGCTGACATCGCCCGCACCCGCCAAGGAAAGTTCAGGTGTCGTCATACCAGAGCCTGCTCGCATTGTAGTTATCGTCTGAGACAGGCCCGGAGAGCGTTGGGGATAGTGAAACCCCTGAGGGCCTGGCCGTCGAACTGATAGCCCTGAACGCATTGTGTGGCAGGTCGCTTACAGGTACGGGCATATCCGTAATTGGAATCAGTGCCAATCCCAGGGATATGAGAAAAATTCGATTTTGTTAACCACGTAGCCAGCCACGGAGAGATAGAGTGGTGGTCACATCATCCATAGCTCCAATCCTACGATGTATCTGTTGAGCTTCTAAGTATGCCGCCGCAGCTTCGGTATATTTCCCCCTCGCAAAGTAGGCGCACCCCAACTATTTAGTCGAGGTGGCATAATAAACTTGTTCCCCCCGTTTGACGAAAGGGATCACGGGCGTGGGCGAATACTTCCTCAGCTTCGGAATACTCCTGTCGTTTGCAGTGTACGTCCCCTAAGCTTTTAACCAATCGGGAGAAGCCGTACTCTTTTATGGCAGGACTATGAACTGGGAACTGGCTACCGCGTTCGTTCGGCGGAACTCCAGCAATCATGAGATATGTACGTTGCAAAACGTGTTACCGACAGGTTTCGTAGTGAGATGGATATTCTCCAGTTACTAGGAAGCATAACTATTAGCATAATTTTGTACCCTTACACTTCTTAACCTGTGATATTCTCGGGAATGGAGACAGCACAGGCAGCAGATGGTCGAGCGGCTCGAGCCGTTTGCATCCGATTAGTCATCAGACCAACCGTGGGAGGTCGACAAGCGGGGAACTCGAACGAGAACATCAGAGCAGCCCCACTGCGAACGGCCCGCTACTGTTATCAATGATAGTTCCACGACACACCTAACCTGATACTCTCAGATCCACAAGCTGCCCGAAATGCGACAACATCTTGAACTGGGTCCGGCCAAATGGTCAGTCTGGACTACGTGAACGCAACGAACCTCCCGGTTCGACGATCAAGTCATTTTGCCGAGTTTAGAATCTCCGAGAGGGAGCTGACGCTTCGTAATTACTTCTCAATTTACTTTATTGCTTTCGGAAAACGCTAATGGTCGCGAAAGGTTGTGTCCTTCAGCCCTGTCTGTCCCCCTAACCCCCGAAAAGCGGAGAGCTCGGATTCCTCCGGTCACAATGCGCACCCACCTCAACTTGGATACCAGACAGCCAGGCCTGGGTATACATGCAGCGGTTTATTGGGGGCTTTGCTTCAGTATAAGGCGTTTGGAGCTCAGTTGTCTTCTCGATCTTCGCAGAAATTCTACGAGCGTTCAAAAAGGCAAGAGCGGTGTCCATGGTTGGCCTCGGCCTCACCACACACACCCTGTCCTGTCTCCACGAGTTAGCGGTTCGACGTTGATCGATGAGCACTGCAACCAGTTGTCACTGAACCCCGTCATTAGAACTTCATTTATTCACACTATTCTCTCAAGATGCTTCGTCTGACGACAGGGCCGGTTGATTTCAAGTTGCCGACCCATATTTCAAGCGGGCAATTCCGTATCATCCTTCGATCTAACTCAACTCTTCAATTTCTGGCATCCCCTATCCGTCTTTGTCTCCCGACTTCAGCTTGCTATGGGCAGTCGCCACTCGAAAACTGCACGTGCAGTGAATGATCATCACGGGCGCAAGTCTCTCGCAGAACAGCAGCAACGTCAGCGACCAGCTCCTTCGGGCCAAAACCCACCAAATACCAGTCCATCTTTCAATTCCCCTAGCTCCGGACATGACAAACGCCCACCGCAAGACCGCAGGGAACAGGCACCCCCGAGGTCATCAAGGTCTGCGGTTCAGAGATCCAATCCGTCGACGAATCCATCGCTAAGCAGAGAGACCGAAACATTGTACTGTAGGCTCATGAAATTTAAGGGTATCTTTGGGCTTCACTCAAATCACTCTGGAAGCACAGTCGGCGCGAACTCCCATGCACCAGAGACATCTCCTTCGCCTCCCGGTCGTCAACTACTGGATCCTTCAGCAAAAGATCATCCAACTGTTATATCAGATGCCGCAAGCAACGTTAAAGATACATACCAACCCAAACCAGCCATTGCCGGAGCAATCGAAGCGAATGCCAACAGTCCCCCGAGCAATCCCGTCAAGGTTCGTCCGTCCAAGACGCCAAAACCCCGCGGGCACCCATCTCAGGATGAGAATTTCCCGCCCACGCAAGTGTCCCTGCCTGGGGCAATAAGCCAGGCTCACTACGTGAACGAAAGGAGAGATGTGGCAGCTGGTACTTCGGTCGATGAAGCGGATCGTGCGGAAATACACTGTATGTTCGATCGGTCCACCGCATCCAAAATATCCCACTCATATATTTGCTGGTAAATGACAAAGCCCCAACAAAGCCTCCGATTTCTGTTTTCCCGCCCTTGCCAGTTCCTGATACAGCTTTGGACAGTGCTCGGTGTGTATCATCTATTGCCGTGACTGGACAGCCCGTGATGCGACTCTCTTGATCAGAACCGACGCAGTCAATACACCGGCTCAGGGAGCGTCCCAAAATTCACAGCCTTTCATCCATCATCACCAATCAAATATCTTCAAGAAAATCTATTACATACGCAGGTTTCGCCTCCACCTTAGCCCTGACGGCTCTTCGCCAGTTCTACAGCCATCTTCATCAGTCACGTCCCTACCTGTTTTCACATCGTCAGCAGCTTCGCGCCCGACCGAGATACATAGAGAAGCTCCACATCCCCCGGAACCCCCAAGACAACCAGTTAAGCGTTGCGTATCATTGAACGAGTTACGCGAAGGCTTGCTTGCAACTAGTCGATCAAAGAGCTTCAACGCTTTGGACCTCACTAAGCAACTACCTGAGAGGCTTGAAATAAAGAATTCTGGAGGATTCAGTGATGTCGCACAAGCAAGGCTCGGCGGCCGTCTGGTAGGTTCCTACCCAATGGGGTTTGGCTGTATCTGACAGGTTAATTTCACCAGGTTGCTGTAAAAGCATTGCGAGCTACAGACATGAGCCCTTCTGATGAGTGCCGAATGAGGAAGCGTCTTGGGAGAGAGATTTATGTGTGGGCTGGACTTGATCATCGTTATGTCCTGGAACTGCTTGGGTTTGCCTTTGTGGGCGGTAGGCCTTGTCTAATCAGCCCCTGGTGCGACAATGGCACATTGCAAGAGTATTCGCAGACGCGTAAGGAGGTTGATCGCCGAATTCTGGTGAGCGAATGTTGAGATATTGCTCTTCCCAGTACTTACGGGACGCTACCCTTCGAGGTCCGCCAAGTTGCTGAGGGTCTCAACTATCTTCATATGCATACGCCGCCAATCGTCCACGGTGACTTTAAGACTGTTGGTCTTGATTTTGTTTAGTTCCTCAGCTGCCAAGTATTGATGATCGGGTTTCAGGCGAACATTTTGGTTACTAGTGATGGTGTTGCAAAGATATGCGACTTTGGAGGGGCGAAGCATCTCGGAGAAAGCAACACAGGTTTTACTACAGCTGGGACAGTCCCGAACACTGTTCGCTACACCGCTCCCGAGATAATTCGGTATAGCGTTCATCCAACCCTTCAATCAGACGTGTATTCTTTCGCCTGGGTCGCTCTTGGTAAGCAGTCGCGAATCCCCCGCCCTTGGTTAATCCCTCCGCTTATAACAAGTACCAGAGACCATGACTAGTAAAGCTCCGTTCTGGGGCATCCAAAACCTTGCTACAGTGATAAACAAGATCGTATGGGAGAGACAGGCACCTTCTCCAGTGGACTATCCCGAACTTAAGGACGAAATCCTATGGGGACTTCTGCAACGATGTTGGAGCTACGACCCTTTAGATCGTCCAACAATGATCGAAGTTTGTGGTGAGGTATGTATTCTCCTTTGAGGATGTCGTGACGTTTCCCATCCATTGATCACGAATTTTTCATAGCTCGCTGCGGCTCACTACGGACCTGATGCTGCCTTCTATTGAGACAGCCTGAAGCTGTCTGATGTCGCTCTACAAGATCTTCCACAAGCATAACTCCAAAATTCTTGAATATAGTTTCCCAATGTGACCTTAAACTCGTAGCCAAATAGTGAGAGTTTCGAAGGGGGCAATTGCAGGAATGCGATCAGCGGAAACACACTTCATGCATCATAGGATAGAGTCGTATATTTGTATCGATAACCATTTTATAATGTCTTTATAACCTAAAAAAAAGTTCAAAACGAAGACACACATGCATACGCGTCTACCACGGGGCTGGAAAGTAAAACCGCTGGTAGATGGCCAAGAGACTTGGTTACATCGGAAATGCTTATGAAGATCGCTTGACGCCCCCGAATTAGGGAGTGCTGTGCGACCCTTAACAACACAGGTTTCTCTTCGCACTGCATTTGATACACCTCATATATACTCTGGAGCGGGAAATATGCAATCAAAGCAAGCTCACCTTACTTCAAACTCCAGACATTCAGCTCCTATCCCAAGCCACGACAGTTCTTTGCGTTTCCAAGCGAAATCGGCCAGTGGTTCCACCGGTACATTTGACACTCAACAGCTAGATCACAGCAGCTGAATCCCAAGTTCTCCTTCCAATGGCGCTATCCCCTTGGGAAATAAGCCGTTATTCGACCCCGGGTCTCCTGCAGGTATCAGAAAAAGGACATCTTCAAGGGAGCCTAAGCGGGACCCGCAAACTATGTTCCTGTGGTTCCGGGTGTACATTCTGAAAGATATAGTGATGACATTTTAGGTGCCTGAAAGCGCTCCGAATCACCCAAGTAACAACCAACAGGAAGGCTAACGCCTAAAGCGGAAAATTGCTTATCTGAAGATAGGTTAAGGGAACATTCGTCGAGGACATCGGTTTCACTTTGGTCGGTAGTGTGCTGACCATCATTGTCGAGAATGGCAAGAGGTAGTGGGAGAGGACGATTCCTACTAGGAGAAATACCCCCGCATTTCTCCCTTGCCCTCGGAGTATTAACTTAGAGTATAAATATCAGTTCGATTACTAGTTACGATTAAATACAATGGAAATTTAGTTTAATATTCCTCCCCCTCTCGGGCTCGCGTCCTCCCCTCTCTCAGAAATCCTAACAATCATAACCAAAATTACCGATGTTATGAATGCCAAATTTGTGCAGCAGCGAAGAAGATACAAGAGACACGTCTCTTGGCGTGGCGCAAGCTCTGACCCGACATACGCTGAGTACACTCTCTCTAACTTGTTCGGATCCTAGGATCTGCGATGTCTGGGATGCAGTCGGGACTCTACGCAAGGAGCAATCACTTATGGGAGTTCAGAGGCAACAAGTACGCGTGGCCAGAGCTCGCTCTCGCGTCGTTAACATAGAGTCAACGAACACCAAGTCAGACGGAAACTGCTCATGTGCGTTGCAATGGGTGTGTAGAATGATGAGATACATCGTCTTAGTACTATTATAGACTAAAAGGCATCCCAGAGATAATGATAGGAGCGTCACTATTCTCTATAATTCCTCAAAAACTACAGTTAGTGATCGACCCGGAATGTCGTCGACGTCGAGTCACAGACTATACTGAGTTTCAGAACGACATATGGTGGTCTACATTAAAAGGTTTAGATTGGAGAGCACCGAAGTACGTCCCTCAATGAAAAAAGGGACTGCCGGAGAGTTGTTCACAACTGTTAAGCGCCTGAAGGAAATAGACCGTTGCTCGCCAAGTAGTAATGTCACCAATCGACAACTTTGACCAGTGTAATGCGGTATTCATCAATACTTTCGTCATCGCCAGCCATACGTAGGTTTATGCCATACTTCTCCTGGCGAGCTTTTCTAATAGACTCACTCCTGCTTGAACTACTTCGATATCATCAACCTGCGCCCTTTTCTGCCGGTTTGCTCGCTCCCGCCATCCCCCCGCATGCAAAGCATATAGTGGGGGCGCGCTATCAGCGTCCACGCAGGCTCCACTGTCTTCCGGGGAGTTTTATCTGGTCTACGCTATGTGCGGCTTGACTGGCCAGGGGGACCACCTTGACCGAACTCCAGCGGTTCTACCATTACTCCATTAAGCCTTTTCTGACTATGCTCGAAGAGAGAGAGAGAGATCTCACTCCGCTGGTTTTCCGTTGATAAGAACACACAACTTACTTTCCTTCTCTGGATGATCGTCTCCAACAACCAGAAGAAACGAGTCTCCGATTGCAATCATCAAGCACCACTGCCTACATCGTGAGACGACAGGTGCTTTGCACGTACGTTGCAGCACTAAATCAAGCGAGCCAGTCTTCTGGTCCAAATCACTATCGGCTACAGCCTGGGCGGGGGGGAAGCTATTTGATTGGCATTGTGGCCTCCTGTACCAATCGAATTAACCATGAATGGTTTGACTGAAGCGCCATTTTAATGGAGGGAGATCTGAGCTCACCTAGCCAAATATGTTATAGAAACGCTATCTGGTTGGCGACACCACGGAGAAGGTCAGAAGTGCCTTCCTCACCCAACCTGCCCCGTATCCACGAGGTACTAGTCCGCTCGGGATCTCGATAATCAAGAGACGCTGCAACCGCGCCATTTACACTTTTTATACGATCCCTGCATTGTTCCAGATTTATATCTTGGTTTCTGTCATTATGATCGATCCGGATGGTGGCTCTCCTCTTTCGTGTGACACTTCATATTCAAAACGAGCATATCAGAGCCTTCAGTCCGACCGAACACTTCAGTTTCACATAGCGTGAGCCCTGCCTCGTTCTTCTAGTTCAACCTCCTATGGGAATTTCCTCTTCCAAACCAGGCAAGCCAAAGAGCCCTCGCAAGCCTCCGCTTCGCAGGACAAACACGCAAACTGGGCAGCCTGCTCCGCCGAAAACGGTGGCACCGCCGGCCACTCCACGGACCAACATTTCCACTGCTCGATCTAGCATTGAAGAGCAAACCCTGAGTAGGCAGGCGTCCCGGGTGGTCTCAAGATCTGGCGGCTTGGAATTCGATCCGTCGGTGGTTTCATTCCAGAGCAAGGGGACCGGAAGATCAAATCGTAGGCTCCCGAAAATACCGGCCATCTTTAAATTTGACTCAAAGCACTCTGGGCGCACAGACGAACAAAGTTTCCGGACGCGGACGCCGTCTCCTTCATCTTCCACTAAACCACTACCGGAGGCTCGAACCAATGACCTCGAAAGAGGTGCGCCATCGAAAGGTTATGAGATGAACGTCCATCAGCTTAAGCCCGCCATGCCAGAAGCGCTACAAGTAGACCATGGTGCCCCACAGACCGGGTCCATCCACTCGGAAGTCCTTGACACCAAGGGAACAATTGGCCGTGATGCTGACGCTGTATCGTTCCCGAAAGACCCTCGGCAAGAAATTACCGGTCGAAATCAGCTATTGAGGGAAGAGGGACTTCCACTAAATGGTGAAAAAGCGCGTAACACTAACCTTTCTGGTATGTCCCTTCAATGCACTAGAGTTTCTCGATCTAAAATTTATCTAAAGCTGGCAATAACCGTATACCGCCCTCAATTGTTGTTTCTCCTCCTCCTTTAACTTATCATACTCACGTGGACAGTTCCAAGTGCGTTACCCAACACCAGTAATCAATGGCCAGTGACATGACGAATTTCTTAACGAAACTAGTCGGCCCGGGACACCAGCATCGCCACTATTGCAACCCTTCCCCCACCGTCGCCAAAGAAGCGTTTTTAAGAAACTTGATTGCATTCTAAAATCTTTTCTTCACTCGAGAACGACCGGGTCCTCGTCGCTAAAACCTTCTGCGTCGGTCAGAAGTCTACCGGCATTCACCGTCACGCCGCCAGTGGCCTTCCAACCAGTTGACCCAGCCAGGAAATCTCCCCCTCCCTCCAACCGTCCAAGATCCCAGAGTCTGCATCGCCTCTCACTTAATGAACTACGGGACCGCTTGCTGCCGACGAATGGGAAGAGCTCGAAGAAACTCGACGCTTTGGATTGCACCGGTCTACTCAGGGAGAGAACAAAGACTAAGTTTCCCG
>WSUI01000483.1:5383-21818 GCA_019633595.1 Tulasnella sp. UAMH 9824
CTTGCGCGGCGGGACGGATGGCATGGGCGGGCTTGTAATTTCGCCAACGTGCCAGCTCCCATCGCTTTTGAGGTCCATTCCAGATGTGGATACATCAGAAATGCACGTATTGCCCGACCTAGATATCTACGAACATGAGGCCTCCATCTGCACCGGTAGCAGAAACACAGGTCTCGCCCTCGCCTGGTGCCAGCCGGCGCCGTCTGATAGGATATCTGGCCGCTTGACCAACGTGGCCTATGCCGCCTGGGACGAGAACTACTGATCATGAAGACAGTTTGAGATGAGAATTTTAATATTGATGAGGGATTGAGGAAAAGAAAGAGGATACGTAGCGAAGGGCGAGGGATACGCTAGAGATTGCGACTTGAACCGAGTGTTTATCCTACGTGCCTCAACAAGAAACGAGTACGCTAAGTAAATCCCTTGATCTATCAGTAGAGGACGCGCTCTCTGAAAGAAGTATGCGGGCAAGGCCAAGTAGCAAGTATTTTCTGCTCGTAGCAAAAGAAATTTAAGCGTTGTTTGGGAGACGTTGTTCCAGACGGTTTCCCAGCAATCCCGGCGGCTCCCATTCCCAGATTTGGCTTTCCAACTCCAAGCGCTGTTTCGGGTCGTTGTCTGACGATTCTCACGCCTCCCTTATCGTCCCAATTGCCGTTGATCGGGTATCTAGAACACTAAGAGGGAACTGACCGCCGTTCTCCGCGGATGTGAAGTCTTAAACTCCTTTACCTAATAAATGTTATATAATTTATTTCCTGTGTAGGTTTGACCTTGGAACCCGAATTCTGGGTCCTGGTGGAATGTTTTCCCTGTCACTTCGGTGCCCAAATGCCGGTGTTTGTCCTCCTCAATAGTTAACACATTGTAATAATAAAAACACGGTCATCTCCGGGGCAATGCGGCTTGTATCTCTCGTTGTCTACCGTGTGTCCGATCGAAGGTTAGTGAGTTGGTATACTGGGTGGTGGGCCACGTTTCCTGGGGGTTTACATAAATGAATCTTTACATGGCCTAGAGTTACACCAGTCCACCTAACATCATGTGGAAATATAGCGGCGCACATACTCGGATCCACACAGCCAAACCTGTATCTGCAAATGTCGAGAAGGTACAATAATCCAATTAACACAGCGAAATGCACCTATGCGCATGCGATCACCGACAAAGCCCTACTATATCCACAAGGATAAGATTTACGGTCAAATAGAAAGCGACTACTCCGTTTCTAGATGTGAGCTCGCTAGAAGCCGGTGCTGGGCGAGGGGACTCTAGACTCAGGAAATGCACTCATTCGGTCCCGGGCCCTCGTGGGACACGCCTCCTGCATGCGAATCTCCTTTCAAGTAACTAGAAGGAAGAATGCAAAATTGTGCTTCGATCCAGCTCCAGCTTCCGTCCTGTCCGACCCGTGTTCCGTGCATATCACATGTGAACATAATCGAACAGCATCAGCAGTCAAATTGCACCGCATCCATTACACAGCCAGATAGAGAGAGATAGGCGAAACATAGTTGCGGTACTCATTCGAGGGGTTTTCAATCGTGGCCCGCGATAAGGGATGTGGCGAGCACCATCATTCTCTCCGTTTGTTTAGGACTCTTCCATCCCGCTAACAACATTTAGCATGCATACGAGGGCGGTTTGCTGCACTTAGTCTGATCCTTTTGTCTTCATACACCAAATCAGAGGGTGAAAATGGAAGTTTTTTTGAAGGTGAAATTTCGTTCCTTGAGAGCCACCTTCTTGAACCACGGATATTCTGAGGCGTCGATCACGATTGCTCAGTGAGGAGAAAGGCTGTGCCTAGACCTACAGAATGCCCATCGAGCGCAAGGGAAGTCTCGTTGACCATTTTCATTTCTACAGACAGGCGACCGTTAAAGACCCTCCCCTGCCTCGAAATGGGAAGATCCCTCCCTCATGGAAAGACCTCAATTTCTACTAAGAGAATCAATCACTTTGTGTGGGCTGACATGGATAGATCTTATCACGACCTATCCTCTTGAGCCAGCGGCGTAACTGCATGGTTCTTGAGCATAAACTGTGAGCCGCGAGCCGTTTCACATCAGGAAAACATATTCGCTCCGGGTACATAGTCCCGCCCTGTCGTGAGAACATTGGATCCGTCCCTGGCTGGGCAGAGCCATCCGGAGACAAACTGAGACAACTGAGACAGCTCGCTTTTCCTGATGCAGTACTTTAATATATATTGTTAAGATGAGAGTGCTTCAGGAATCGATAATCAGGCCGGCGCAACACCTGAGAAAGTTAAAGATGGCCGAGGCCAAGACGCGTGCGTAGTGTTAAGACGTCAGTGTCGGCCAGAAGGCCGAAACCTGATCGCTGATGACAAAGCGGCATAACGACCAGAGATGGGTAAACGTGATGAGTTGCTGTCTGTGACAAGTTTCGAGTGTAAAGCCGCGAGCAACGGACGCGATTTAAATTCCAACCCACAAAGGCAACAACGGAGGGAAAAGCAAATATGGTGGTTCGTAGTTTCCGTAAACGGCCGGAATTGCTGTGGTTAAGCGTCACCCAATTCTGCACCAGCGGTTCCCAATCAGTTAGGTGCACACACATGGCTGGCTTAAGCATTTGAATAGACAACGGTTTAGAGTTGTCGCCGGAAGTAAATGTGGCTTCTACTACTTCGGCGCCCCAAAAAAGCGGGAAGGCAATTCCAGGCAATTTGGCCACCGTTGACTCATTCTGGCCATGGAAAAATATTTGATTGAGAACGTGTTGGTCTGCGGACATAGGGTAACATCTCCGTCCCCCTCCAGTTGAGGCAGCTTTGCACTATAGTCCTAACAACGTAGCCCTCACGACTACCCACTAAGAGTACTTTCGAGATTGCGCCTGTCAGTGCCGGAGAGCTATAGGGGCTACGTTCGGCGAGCGACGAAAGACTGACTTCGCCGTCTTGCATGGGTTCCGGAACCCGTGAACGCGTGGGGCCCCCGCGCTTTACGAGATTCATCATTGTATTTCCCGCTAACTTGGAACCCGAGATCGAGTCTCAGACTGCTGCTGCATTCAATCAAATGACACAAAAAAGGAATGATGATCGGGAAGACGAGCGCGAACTACAGATAAAAAACTCTCATACCCATTAGTGTATGATCTTGACTTTCTAATATCGATCCCTGCCGATTACACTCCCAGTTTACGGAAAAGTCCAACCAATCATAAGTCTACCTCCATCATTCAAAGGTTCCTTGTGTGGGTCTGTTCACCTTATCTAACAAGAGGAATATTCACGCCCCTCAGAAAACTAGGCCAAAGAGCCGACGGCGCAATGCGCGCCCAGAAACAGTAGAGACTGCACCTGATGAGCCGATTTTTGATCCATCCAGTTGAGCTCCATGTGAAAGGTCGCCCATTTGGGTCATGCGATCTTGCACGATCTTTGCCAAACCAAGGTAGCTTCGGATTGGCTGATGATTAAGGAGCGACAGCGCACATATCTGAGCAGCTCGGATATTGCCACGTAAGGATGAAACCGTCGAGGAGGTCTGCTCGTTCTGCCCATGAGTCTGTGGAGCAGAAGGGACTAGATAATCTTGGACTGTTGGTTTGGGTGTGGACTGCATGGTAGCGTTGAGATGATGGAGGTCGATGGTCGGTGACGGTTTCACGGATTGAGCGCGGGCAAAGGGAGAGGATGAGTTAATGAACCAAGTTGAGGAGTCGACTTAGAGGGGGAGCTTATAGCTCGCTATCCAACTTTTAACACGTGCCCGTGGTGTGCGGTAACGAGTCGAATGGGCGCAATTCTAGGCACTTTAGTCGGAAGTTCCAAGAGTTCCAACGAAGCCACATCGGCTACCTTCCAGCTGGCACATAATCGAAACTTGATGAGCCGGGCTTCAATCCTAGAGAGCTGAGAGGCCCTAAGACAAAAGGGAACGCATTGGTCCGAGTTGTAATGATGTTTTAAAGGATTGCGTCGCCTTTGACCGATGTTGCGCATGAGCCGTCAAGAAAACACCACTAGCGGAGCAATGATAGCAGCGCTTTAAGTAGGAAACGCCTCAATGCCGACTGTTTGCCGGGGGATTCTGCAGACGTATATTCGCCAATCAGTCTTGGGTCTGCGGAGATTCAGGCGATAAAAGACTTGTGTTACTTTAGACAGATGAAGTATTCCCCGAGCTTGAATTTGCTCAACGCATATGACGGTATCGTCTGCGAACGTCGACTGAAACCAATGTTGTATTTCCGCCCGCCAAGTAAAAGGAGCTTAGCAGCATAGTTCTATGTTTGTCTGAGCGGCCAGTATATTGGAGCCGTTCGACAAAAGGACGATGGCTGCTTGGGTAAGGGTGGCCTCCCAGGAATCGTGCTGGTAATACTCGATTGATCGGCTTCTAGGTCGTCGGCTCCTCCTGAACGCTTCAACATCAACCGGAGGTCAAAACACCCGTTTAGAATTTGGACGCCATATGTGACATTATTAAGGTATATTGCGTGTCGGGTGCATCCTCTTTACCAATGCCGTGCTCTTCACATTGCCACGCCGACTGCGGCCAGCTGACATGTGACCCTTGATGCGTTGTATCTCCTTCCTTTCGACATTCATAGATGAAGGCTTGTCAAATCGAAGCGTTTGGGTGGTCGTGATCCTGTTAAGTGCTTGTTTTAGCACATGCAGCAGTTTTCCCCTCGCCTCTGCCGCCTGGCGCATCGAACTTAGAACGTAGTCTTAGTATTCATCCCCTTTTATTTCTGATACCGTACCAACCTCTTCCAATCCTCCCGAAGTCTTACCCACATTCTCTATACGATTACACAGCAGCAGTCCAATGTCTCCGAGTTTGGCCGGTCTTGAGACATCACTGGATGCCGGGGAGGCCACGACTAGGACTATGGCAAACATTATGGGTTTCGCGTCGCAGGAGCTGAAATCATGGTGCCTCAATCGACAACTCCCTTCTGGAGACCTATGAGAAGCCTCGCAGCCAATCCTTGTCTGCACTAGATCTAGCTTCTTCGAGGATTATCTAGGATGCCGACCCAACGAGACTCAGGGATTGATTTGTGGCCGAACCAACGGGCCAACATACCTATAAGCTCAAAAGACTCTTGTATCGGATAGACGCCAGGGATTGCGGCGAAAATGAGGACTTTAGGCTTGTAGGACGTGGGCGGGTTAGCTGGACCCAGGTTTTCAAGACCCGTGCGCCGTCCCTCGCCCATGCTCGCCTCGTCGCCTCGTCTTCAGACATTCATGCGACTTATCCTTTCCGCCTAAACCGGCCATGCATTACTCACACATCACCCATTGATCGTCTGCATCTGATTCAACAAGTAACTTCTGTGCTAAGCACGTATATGCAAACGGGTTAACCGACGATGTGCGCGATCGAGTATTTGGGATTGGGGTGTAGCGCGTCCTTTCCGCCTGCACCCAGTGCCGCCAAGATGACCAGTACATCAGTTAGATGATGGGGAAATCGATGATTTCTCACCACTGAGGAGCAACATATATATACCACTTTCATGCACTTGAGGGCAACCCTCCTCTCCGGTACAAGCAGCGCTGTACCAAAACCTTCAAAGTAACTGAAGGTGCGAGGCCGTACGGGCATACGACACCATCTTGGCCTACTCTTTGTAGGTTCGCTAAGACTGGGTCATCGTGCAATGGGCATGACCCATACAGTATGATTAGAAGTTAGAATCGCAGAGACGCTGCTTCGAGGAGGGTCGAGACAAGCTACTCATCACATGGTCACCCACGTACAATTCGAAGCAGCCGCTGTAGAGGACTGAGTGAAGGCGCGGTAAAGGTGACCGAGATCCGTACACCTGGTAGGAAGATAGATTGCTTACCCCTGATTGCCTCGGTCGCAGACTTTCTGCTCACCCGCTTTAGGCAGGGGCGATAGAGAAAGCCTATCCAACAATGTCGATGGCCTCGGTTGGCACTCATACCCTGTCAATCGTCTATGTATTCTCGCTCTTCTCTCACTAGTGCTATGTACTATGTGAGAGCGACTCGTGAGCCGTCAGTCGAGTTTCGAATTTTCCGGGCAGACGGCGGCGATATCTCGCAGCGTAATAATTACTCATATGCCACTGTTCTTCGGACATCGGAAGGACCCTTCGGTGGTCACGTCCACGTCTGTCAGCCGAGAATCAAACGATTAGACTAGATAAGAACAACGGACACGTTGGCCAGAGGATCTGCGTTCCCACCTCCAACCAGCCTTCGTTCCTCCTTCCACCATCAACACCAAGGCAACGCTGAGTGAGTCCTGTCCTACGAGGCACAATCGTTATCGAAACTGATTGCTGTTGTTCTTCTAGGCGTTACGACCTTTCAGTCTTCACGTACTGCACGCTGTAATTAACGAGAAACTCACTCGGCTCGACGCCGTCTCCTCGACCCCTTGTTGCATCGCTTCACGACCATCAACGTAAAACTGTCAGCAACCATGTTGTTCTTCTCCAGCACCAAAACCCATTCGCACTCTGAATCCCGCGGATCTTCCTCAAGCTTCACCCGGCTCGCCACCCTCTCACTCTTTTTCGTTGCCTGCGCCACGACGGTCAACGGAGCCCCCACAGTCGAGATGCGCGCGAAGGCACCTCTCCCCGCCATTCATCACATGCGCTCTGCTAGTGCGACGTACATCCCTCCTCATGCACCAGCGCAACGCATCGCAGCCGACGGATCAGACCTGGCCTCAACAAATGAAGCGAAGGAGGAAGATAATTGCGACGATATCATGTGCAAGAGGATCGCGCGGAGTCGAATCTCTTCGCCTCGGAGGCGACGTGCCCACCCATAACTCGGATGGATTCCGACTGACGGCTGGATTCCGTAAAGCTACGTTTCTCGCGTGTAGTAATAAATTTGGTGGCTGTATATTGTTTAGTTCTGGAAATAATGGAACCATTAGGACTGCGTCCCACCGGAAAAATGAAGTCTCCAGTGTGAACTGCGGCGCGGTCTTCGGGCTTCCGGCCATTTTCTCTCGGGTGCCTTCTCGACACCGATTCGGGTTTAACTGCCTGATCCGTTTAAGGGGTAGTGCACGTCAGAGACTGCGGGCGGTGAATCTCTCTCAGAGCGAATTTGTTTGTGGCGTCTCGCCGTTTCTGTTTTGCCGCTTCGCCCCAAGCTTAAGACCCCTCAACTTCCCTCGCGCCATCACGTCGCGTTTTTTACACCTACTACACGCACCTCACGCTCGTCTCCCCTCATACTCTCAATAGCATGGTCGTCACTCGCGGAAAGAGAATAAGCTATGTCGCGTCCGATGATCTGGGGCTTGACTCCGATGATCAAAGTGATGGTGAGGAGTCGAAAAAGAAAACGCCAAATTTTGCCCTGACTGGACGCGTCCCCAACCTATTTTCTAGCGTCTTCAAGCTCTAATAGAAGAATTAAAAAGAGGCGGAAGAGTATTTACGAAGGCGATGTCGCACCGTATGGCAGAATCAAACCGGGGCGCGTGCTAAAGTCTCACAGGGGTGAAAAGACCAGCTGGAAGGGGTTTGGCGCCCTGCCAGTCGAAGTGTTCCTTGAGGCGAGTCGAGAATAGATCCGATTCAACATCGTGCGCTGATATCTGTGAGAATAATAGGTTTGCCGCTCTGTCGCGCCCCTCGACCTTCTGAACCTTGCTCGGCTTTCCAAACGTTTTCGATCGGTCCTGATGTCGAAGAACTCTCGCAAAATCTGGGAGGACGCAAGAGCAAGCGTTCTAGATCTCCCGGGGCGCCCACCAGACCTGTCAGAGCCCGAGTACGCATCGCTCATGTTTGATGTGGGGTGCCAGGTACGAGTCTTTCCGTAACCTTGGATCGAGCGCGCTAGAACTCAAGCGACTTCGCCCGTCTGCCACAGTGCTGCGAGACCCAGACGCGCAAGACCATCTATCGATTCCGCATGCGGTTATGCCCTACGTGTCTGAACGTCCAGTGAGTGAGGTCCAACCTTTGAGCTGCCGCTCGGTGATACTGATGGGCGGGAACGCCAGCACCGTCACCTACGACATCATCAAGAACGGATGGCCATCAATACCTCAACGACTCCTTGATACCATGCCTTCGTACAGCGGTAAGCTCTGAAAAATATTTTCTTCCTACGAGAAGGCTAATTCTCATGAATTGCAAGCCCTACCTTTCTGGCGAGCCGACCAAGGTCAAACTCTTTACATTCGGCGACTCGTCGAGGATGCCCAGCACACACTGGAGCAAGAAGAACCCGGAAGCCAGATATACGAAAGGTTACTGGAAGAGACATGCGTTTCGCTCCAAAAGCTGTGCGATATGCTGCTCAAGGTTGCACTTGTTTCATCGCAGTGTCCCCGTTGTACCCTTTTGGCTGACCGCCCCAAATTTCAGACGGGAAAAGATATGGAACAATGGAACCGGAGCCAGATGAGGGCTAGGAAAGACGAAAATGCAGCCGTCGGAAATCAAAGGTTCCGAAGGTTGTGAATTCGTGCTACAGCCGGTGACTTCCTGACTAACGCGCTGGATTTCCCTCCTCCCCCCAACTTATCCCCGCTAGCATCAAAGAGAGAGCTGTTGCGGCAGGTTGGAAGCCCGGGGACATCCCAAGGCAATGGCGGTGGGACGCGACGCTCAACCGCCTCATGTGTTCTCCCCAACCAATGACCGACCGCAGTACGTCCTGAGCTTCTGAACTTATGCCATCCGTTGACTATGTACTGATGCATCGCAATCCCGAAAGTATGGAAGAACATTTATCTCAAACTCGTCCCTTATTTAGAACAAGGGCGCCGAATCCGACTGGGTGAAGAGGCGGGGGCTCGGAAAATACTGCGAAAGAAATCCATCGCGGCATATTTATCGGAATTTGTGGAAGAACAAATCGCCATGGACGCACGGTTACTCAAAGGGACGTTTCTCGATCCTCGGAGAGTGTTGGAGATTCCCAGTGTTGTCAACATTGTGGAAGCGACAGACTCCAAGTTCGCCTGTCGCCTGTTATGGACCATGACACTGGAAGAAGTCAGACGCACCAATCGAATCTACCAAGAACAACTTGTTGCCAATCTTCGGCGCATTTTGAAGCACAACCCAGACACACCAATCGCTCTCAGCGTTCCTCTGGATGAATTGGACGGTCCAATTGAAACCTACCCCAAAGTATCAGTCTCCAGCATCGACTTCCAATCTCAACTTGATTTCGGGGAGTTGGCGCTCGCCACATCTGCGTTCGATTGCTCCGATTCAACCTGCCGACAGGTTTTATGGTTCCCAGCGGTCACCGAGCATAAATGCTGCATCAAGAAGCCGTTTTCGTACGAGAGGGAAGACAAAGGTTGGCTTGGCGGGAGATTCACGAAGAATGGGCTAAAGGCCGCGAGGGACCTGCGACCCCTAATCCTCAGGCTGCTAGAGGAATTGGGCTTCGGTCCGACTAGCACTTTTGCCGAAGCCATGAATTTGGGGGATTCATGTCTGTGCATGCGATGCGATCCGTTGGTAGCACCGATAGCCACATTCGACGAGCTAGTAAGTCTGGGTCCCTGTTTTCTATTCCCTCAACGCTTACACGCAGTTTGGTTCGAATTAGGTGACCCATTACGCTATTGAGCATCGTTGGTGGACCATCGCACAGCCAGCTGCCGGCATAGCCAACATGTTCCCTAACCTTCCAGCAAATCAACCTCCCCCGGAGCTTGTCCACACACACGACCTTTCAGATCAGTCTCCCCTGGTGTCCATCATAAGCCAAGAGCAACGAGCCACGTTACAGCAGAACCGAGCCGGAGATGAGTCTCGACGCCAAGCCCTCATCAACTCGCTCGATGCCACCGAGCCTGATGCAGATGCAGCACTATTTGGCGAGCTTATGGATCCATCGCATCCTAGGGAGAGAAGAAGAAAGTGTCTTCTATGTCCAGTTGGATGGAGCCACGTGAGCAGTCACTTCTACAAGTGTGTCCAGTCCATCAGTTCCACTAACAAGCATTGCTACGTTAGTTCGTTGACCCAATTACCATGGAAGATCATATTCGAACTAGGTACGTCTAGTATCTAGTACACCGAATCTATACCTAGGGGTTACTAACCAGGACCCCGCCAATAGACACTCCAAGACTCCTAATCTCCTGGTTGACTCCAAGAGACGTTGTTGGGATTGGCACTAGGAGGTGACAGGCTACAACTGGTCTTGGGGTGGGACGGCATAAGGAACCTGGTTGCAAAGAGCATCATCTGAGCATTCTTACTTGTCTTTCAACGCAACGTAACATGTAATACATTCGACTACAGCAACACGATCAGATCCTTGGGGGTAGTGGACACGCCCACGACCCTTCAGTGGGATGATTCGTTAAGGGGATGCATGGCAGGTCACCGCAAGCAGCAACATTGAACAAGTCGCTTATAGTATCCATAAGCATACTGTCGTGCTCTTCAGGCGGGAAATACCCTCTGCGCGGAGGATATTTCGAACCCACTTGCGGCTCTGTTCTTCTCTTGCCTCGGCCAAGCAATGCTGCATGGGTGTGCCGATCTGGAACTACCTAAAGGAGGTTTTGTCTCGATCTATCGCTTTCTATTTGGTGTGATTGAGCTAATCTGCTTCCTGATCTGTGATAGAGTGGGGGGTTGCAAAGGGGGGGTCCGCCGGGTTTCTCGGGCGAAAGGAAACAACGAAGCTGGCCTTGCCCCAAGCTATTCACCAGAATTTCTTCTTTCACGTAGCGCCAGACACGCTATTCGCGACTCGTAAAAGCTGGTTACGAGTTTAAGAGGCATTGGGAAGGGCCCGTCTCGACCTCTTTCGATCGAACTAGGACATCCGGCTTCGCTTCCTCATACTGGTCAAACGTGGTCATTTTCGTGAACGGAGAGATAGCTTGAAGGTCGCTCAAAGTGACTATATCGACTACTGCGGCCTAAAAGACAAATCTACTCTGAGACAATGAGTTGTGGAGGGATAGAAGCGTCGAAAGAAGGTCGATGCGACAGCAACGTTAAACGTTCGGTCTTTCCCGCACCTCACTTCCCATATAATATTGCAACCACTGACGACATCAGAGACCGGAAATTCGCGGCCCCACAGAGCCCATAACTGGGTTTGGTAAGGTGAGCAATGGACGATATTGTAAAGCATCTTTGAAATGATGGTCTTTAAGGCTCTTTGGCCTCACAAATCCCTGGGGGGAAGGGGGAAGCGCGGGCTTGTTGGGAGTCCGCAATCGGCGCCAAGCTTTGGTCTGCCTTGCTGCTTACTGGTCTCAAAAATAAGACCGGTGAGGAACCTTGATACTTGCGTAGCATGAGCCAGGCGGAATCCGCGCAAGAAGGGCATCGAATTTCCAAATATCCCCGCACGATGCCTCAGCATCAGAATCGAGCCGCGTGCAGGAACTGGCTTTACCTCGTGCAACAACCTACAAAACTGGCTTCATTAGCCACACCGAAGCTTGATATTAAACATGACAGCGGAGAGTCAGCCTTTCCTGTTACACCTACGACATCGAGTCTGAACGGCCGAAAGATTATAAGACGGCAACCCTCGAAATCCGTCTTCTTTAAGCCCGTACAGTACTTCCCAACCGCCCAACTCCCGGTGAGCACTATATATCTGGCCATCGGGTGCTTAGCCTGTCTGGCCGAGCCCTGTGTCTCGCTCCTCACCTGACTTTCCACCCATAGGACTCCCAACCGCTAACAGCACAGTCGCGCCGTGTTAACTGGAGAGTAACACTAAGAAGTTCTACTCTACATCCATGACTCGAGAGGAACCCTACTTCTCCGTGGCTACCGCACCAAGTTGCAGCGACGACAGCGATCTCACTACACTCCCATCCATCCAAAACAACGTCCAAGCTTTCCAGACGCGTATAAAAGCTCTCCTGTACTACAAACCACTTTTGCGTTATACTCGGCTGGCAGTGGCGCTGTACAATCGGCTTCCGCGGCGGGGCGCACATAGCCAAGGGGGTGCTACCGCCCCGGCTTCAGTGGACGGTAGTTTGAGAGGAACTCAGTCCGGCAGCGACGGAGAATAGGATCAGTCTGCACTGCCTGCTACAGCTAAAGATGACTTGCTGTAAGTGTGCATCCGGGGCTTCAGGCTGTCTTGGAATTTCGAGTCTAATTACCCACTTCGGCTCCGACGTAGTGAGAAACCAGCATGGACGTGATGAAGGGCCTTGGGGCTTACCTAATAGCGAGATGTAACGACCTTGTTGAGGCTTCTCCAATTGAGATCATTGCTCCGAGTCCTTCTTCCCCAAGCTGATTCGTTGGTGGGTCTGACGCGCTTGCACCATTGAGTTGTGAAGCGGCGGCACCTTTCGACGCTTGTGCTCCAGTGGGTCACATTAAGCAAGGAATCATTAGAAAGGTTCAAATGGTCAGAGACCCCAGGGGAGCATGCTGTCGCCCTCGTACTCAGGGTGGGGCGGGGCCGAGCTACATATACAGTGTTAATGCGACGGAATCGCTCATGCTGCCCCCTCACAACGACAGTACACCGGTCAAGTTGGCCGGGCCCACGTTCTTCCCCCTAAGTCTAACTCTCTCCCTTCGCTTTACCTTTACTTATCGAAGCAATGGTTCGTGAGGGCGGGGGAAACCGATGTGTCGAAATCCGCTAGGTTACCGGTCGAGAGAGCTCTTCCGTTCCCCCTCTCCCAGCTATCCCCTCCCTCCAGCTAACCATGCGAGGCACGCTACACCAGTCTGCCAACTGGTTTAGACCGTGTTTCCGACCCTGATTGTGACGCAAGGCGCGCACTGATACACAGAGCGAAATGTGTTTTTGCTCCCGGGACCCATCTTTCCTGGCCCCGAGCTTACCGGCTTCTTAGGAGCCTGATCGTAAGAGAGGCGAGCCCGACTTGATCTTTCATAGTGATTTGACGATAGTCCACATACCAGCGCCGAGCTCGCGAGGAACAGGTATAGACTTTCTTCAAAAGACTTGCCCTCATTCGATAAGAAAGCACTGTCCATTGCAGCTAAAACAAAAGAATCGCTTCAAAGTCGCTGCGATCGAAGGAAAGGCCAACAGCGAAGTGGGCGAGATATATGAAGAACGGCATGCTAGTGCAGGTATATTGGAAGAGGGCTTCAAATTTGCATCCAAGATCGGTAAAAAAAAGGATTCAACGTTCAAACTGAAAGGAAAGACCGAACGCGGCCGAACGAAAAAAACCCCTCCGGGTTCACTTCTTCCCCGTCCGTGCCGTCTCGTAATTTTGCAGGAACCAGTCAACGGTCTCTTGTAACGCCTCATCGAATGGAGTGAACTTGAAGTCGCTGCCGACCAGGCTGAGGAGCTTGGCGTTGGTGGCAGGTTTCCGGAATTGGCCGTCAGCGCGGGAGGTGTCGAACTGGTCCATGGATAGAATCAGTCGTCAAGAATGAATAGCTAGTGGACGAGGAACGGCGACGTACCTTGTATTGACCTTCGATGCCGAATGCCTTGGTGATGGCTTTGGCGACTTCCTCGATGGATACTTCCTCATCTTCTCCGACTGTAAATAAAGATATATAGAATCATGCGGTAAGATTTTTTGTGCATGAGGCAAGCGTGATGATAGTGTGCCAGGACCGCGAAAGTTGTTCTCATCAGCGAAACATGGAGTAGATAGCGGGGGCGACGGTAGTGTGTAACGCACCTGACAAAATCAAGGGCTCAACGTCGTCGTACTCTCTCAACATCCAAATGAACAGCTTGGCGAGGTCGCGAGAATAGATGAACTGTCGAAGAGGCTTGCCGGTTCCAGCGACGGTGAGCTTAGCGTCCTTGTTCCCAGCTTCGATCTCCTCTACAAGGAATGGGGAAATACGCGTCAGATCAGCTTATAAGCCTTCAGCAATGTTTATCTCCTTACTTTTCACTTTGTAGGTCTTGTGGATCAGGCCAGGGATAACGTGACTGTCTTCCAGGTCGCTGTAGAGTAAGGATACATGTTAGTGCTGTGACCGCGAGAGAAGCGTCTCAACGCACAAGTTATCATGGGGACCGAAGACGTTAGTAGGGATAGCGGAAGTGAAATTCATCCCAAACTCCTCCTTGTACGCGCTGTCGAGCGAGACGCCCACAGAGATCCAGGTCAGCAGTCTGCATCCTAACCGCAAAGCGAGATGCAGCCTTCACGCACTGGTTATACACATCCACCATCCTCTTCGCGTGCGCATATCCAAAATTGCTGTCGTGCGGCGGACCAGAGTGCACTTTGTTCTCGTCAAGCGGGTAGGTAACCTTGTCGGGGAAGACGCAGGTCGACAGGCACGAAATAACTTTTTGATTCTTGGGACGAGGAGCTCCGTTAGGATTGTGAGCGGATTCAAGAATGTTGGCGTTCATGAGCATGTTGTCTCGGAGGAAAGTGAGCTGCGCGTAGGCGAAATACGCCAAGGGCGTAAGCTTTGTCAGACAGAGATGGTCTTATCAAATACGACGCGACGGACCTTGTATTTCATGTTCTTGAAGAGACCACCGACTGTGATATGAAGATATCAGATCAACGAACAAGCGATCCACGTCCATGGTCGAACCTAGCGCAGCGAGGTGGATGACATGGGTGGGCTTGTACTTGTCGAACATGGCTTCAGTCGCTTTCGGATCCCTATCAGACGTGGATGGACGCGAACGTATCAGAAAGACGCGTGCCATTCGACTAAGCGAGCTACGAACTTGAGATCTCCATCCTTACTAGTAGCAAACACCCAGGTTTCGCCTTCGCGTTTGCCAAATTTACTGCCAACTGGCTCCGTTTCGATAACATACTTGATCGCTTGACCAACGAGACCGCTGCCGCCAGTGACGAGAATCACCGATGATGAAGACATTTTGAGATGATGGTTTTGATGTTGATGAGGGATGGAGGAAAAAGAAAGAGGATAGGTAGCGATGTCGAGGGTGGAGGTCGAGCTAGAGATTGCGACTTGAACCGAGTCAGGGGTTTGCTGACTGGGTTGTTCCTGGCGGCGATCTCTACTACCGCCACATCGTAATGCTACGCGTTTCTCAGCAAGCAGCGAGTACCGCTGAGTTAGCCTCTTGACCTATCAATAGATGAGGCGACCTCTGAAGAAAATCTGTAGGCAAAGCCTACTAAGCTAGCAAGTATTTTTTGATCGTAGCGGAAGAGATAAATTTAGCACTGTTTGGGAGACGTGGCTGCTGCCGGATTGCCCAATCCCCACGCCTCCATTTCCCAGATTTGCATTGTGGCTTGGACGCACCACGATCAGATATGGAAGACTTCCTCGAGGAGCGTTTCGACTTGGACCAAATGGACGTACAGATACTCCACTCCCCCTCTCTTCAAATGCGGCAATGCAGATTTAAACCAAATAGCGAAGATTACTGTCCAGCAACCGAGCATCGAGCATTCTCGCTGTTCTCAAAGGGAAGTCGAGCGTACCACGTCGCCGAGCACTGATGGGGTTTAGGTTGGTGTACGTACGCGAAAGAGTATTCGCTCCGGGCGATGCCGCTTATCGAAATTGTTCGCCAAGAGTAGCACATGGGATGGGATGATCTGGTTCCCTCGAGGCGCGCCCTGACCGCCACCTGGATACTTCCCGTGATTTGTCGGGATACGACGCACTATCAGACAATCACGTCTCTCCGCCCGTTTCATTTCGTCTTGGGCATCGTACTCGAGGTCTTGCTAGACAAGTCCTTGGCTAGATCCTCGGCTGGTTGTCAGTCTTCACACGCCTTGACCAATGGCGACGACAGCCCTCGAACTGACGAGCAAAAGGGAGGGAGTTGATATCAAAAGGGACCAAATTTGCATTGTTCTACGTTGAATCCGACAGGATTTGTCGTTGCTTCGGTGCGCCTCTGAATGAAGTGGGTGACAGGGACTTTCGTCCTTGCGTCTTCCTAAGGTTATCCAGCCACTCCAACCGTGCACACCATTCTGGGTGGCGTGCACTACTATCAGAACTTCCGACCGTGATGGTTTTCCGCAGCCGGTTCTTCTTCGAAGGGAGCTTCTGGGTTCGGGGAAGTCCGCACACCCCACAGTGGCTTCTCCCGCAAGTCAGGGTTCATCCTCAGGTGCACCGATCTGGAAAGCACCATCAGTTTGCCAGGCCGAGAATCGACCTGACGCGTACAGGAACTTGCGGGACTTAAGCCGCGGCAAGGGGATCAAAGACTAAGCCATGCCGACCCGCAGCGCATACCTGCGTCATTGCACGGGGATGGGGATCGCGCCTTGCAAACTTGCTTTGCACAGCGGCAAAACTTTCCCCGATCATCCAACGGCCTCCCTACCTGAAGATGGAATGAGCAACAATTGCGTTGGGAGCGTTTCAAGGGTGCTCTGCGGATTTCGAAATGCGATCGGCTCGTTTTCTGTGACAGAAAGACACGCCAGCAGGCAGATACTCCTCGCCCTCAACGGCCCTATCCCAATCTGTTGCTCACTGCCACAGCTTTTCGGGTACCTCCCTACCT